>JBBYHO010023339.1:1411-12154 GCA_038382025.1 Adansonia gregorii
GGATTCCGGAACTCTGCGAAAAGGACGGGCGGCGGTCATGGAAATTACTTGTGGCGGTGTGAGGCAGTGGGTGGTGGTTTTGTTATATGAAGTCGGTGGTGGCCCAGAAAATGTCATCTTCTGTGAGTTCTTCGGCGTCGCTCGCTGTGGCGGAGGACGCGGAGGTTACACCGAGGAAGCGGTCCATTGCAGGATGGTTAGCGAACCATTTGAGAAAAAAAAAATATGGCGCAAAGCGGAGCAACAATGAGAAGAGAAAAACAAAATGTGGTTTTTTGAGCTTGGGGTTAATTGGGAGTGGGGGCCCACTACATCGTTTTCAACTGGTAACGTGGCTGATGGCATTTTTTTCTTAGACCAACGTGAGTAAATTAGTCCACTTTCAGATGGCTTCTTTAGGAGTTTTACACCATTTTTCTAAGTTTTTAGATGATGAATATTTTAAAATTTTAATTTTAAAAAACTTTTAATTAATGTGATAAAAGATATTTAATTAATTTAAAATTTTATATGTGTATAGTTATAATATTAAATTTAATGATTAATTAAAATAATAATTATATAAAAAATTATAAAAATTATAAAATATTTTATTAATCATATTAACATGCGTATGGTATAAAATTAATTTATAAAATATAAAATTATATTTATAAATAATTATTCAAATTATATTAAAAATGAAAATGACAACCGGTTAAACCAATATCAAAAGAAATAAAAATTTTTTGTCCACTTATTCTCGTCAATCATGCTCATTTTATTTTATTTTGGCTAACTATTGATAATTATAAAAGAAAAAAACTGAGTAAAATTTAAAAATAAAAAAGACAGAGAAATGCAACTATTTTTGAGTTTTGTAGTGACTTTAGCGGGTATGGGGATGTCCCCTTTTGAAAGTTGTAAAGCAAACCCTAAGATTCGATCCCAAGCAAACATTTTCCTCACCCTTAAAGGTTACATGATTATCGAAGCAAAATATTATTTAATATTTATTACACTTTAACTTCCATTTTGTTCTCGCTTTGACATTGAAGGGCAATGAAGAATATTAAATGCGCATGTTAGTCTTAATAATTGCATAACAGCTACTAATTAAATCTAAGTACGTATATTATATTTTATATATTTTTTAATTTTATCATGTAAATATAAAAAATAATTAAATATATTAAAATTTTTAAATACGAAAATAATATATATTAAATGTAATGTATATATTTAAAACAAAATCAAACTTTAAACTAAAAAAATACTTTTTTTAAAATACGTTTTTTTATTGTTTAACATTAAAATTTCAGTGAAACGTTTACTTAAACATCCCCTTCCAACCTCTACCTTAATTGGTATAAAATCAATTTAGATTGAAAACTAAAATCCATTTTTTATTTTATGTAAAAATAGAAAATAACAAAAAATTTTTCAAAAGATGCCGAATTACCATGGTTTGCATGTACCACCTGAAGCTATTTAAATCCAAATTTTGCTGTTTTAACTCTCAAGCAAACCTACTTATGGGTTAAATTAAAAGAGGTTTTAATAAGAAATTTTAAAAAATTTATCAAGCCTAAGTTAAGTACATTCAAAAATTTATTTTATTATTTATTATAATTTTTAAAATATTATTTTTATATTAATATATTATATCTTTAATTAATTTTAAATGTAAAATATTTTTTATTATTAAATATTAATTAATATAAATTTAAATTTTTAAAAATTTTATTTAAAAATTAAATTTATTAAATAAAAAATAATTTAACTTTTATCTAATCTCGAGTCAGGCTCTCCGTGTCACGTAGCGTGTTGATCGTTGACGGAGACTTCAATACTCAATGGTCCCTCCCTTAACGCATCTCGATCTCAGTCCATCAGCCACTGCTGCCCAACCAAAAAGAAACGGCTGGAGTCTTCCCATGAAACAAGTAGAAAGGAAAGATTACAACGCTGCATTTATCGGGCTTCAAAATCCTGAATAAACCATGCTTACTGCGGTAATTAACTGTATCGCTACCTTTTTTTTCCTTTGATTTCTCGCTTTTGGTATTTATTATTGTTACTTTTTTTTTTCTTTGGTTGTGTGAAAAATGGAACAGCAAAGAAGCTTATCTGGGTCGTCGCAGAGCCCTAGATCTCCATCGTCACCGCCGTATCTATCAGTCTCTGTTACGGATCCCGTCAAATTAGGCAATGGCGTCCAAGCTTACATATCCTATCGCGTCATCACCAAGGTGATCGTTGCTTTCTTCCTTTTTTTTTATATCATTATTTTTTAATATACTAATAAAAAATTTTTATATTTTGGGGGGAAATTCTACTGTTTGGATAGACTAATTTCCCGGAATACCAGGGGCCGGAAAAGATTGTTATTAGGCGTTACAGTGACTTTGTTTGGTTACGTGATCGCCTTTTCGAGAAGTACAAAGGCATTTTCATCCCTCCTCTTCCTGAGAAGAGTGCCGTAGGTAAACAAATTTAACATTTTTTTCTTAATTTTGTTTGTTTTGTAGCAATGAGTTTTCGATCGATGACTTTGATTGTAATATTGCTTGTTTTTTAGTGATTGTGAATCTATCTTTGAGGTTAAATAAAGTTCTGGTTGTTGCTGTTGCAGAGAAGTTTCGATTTAGTGCTGAATTTATTGAGATGAGACGTCAAGCATTGGATGTATTTGTTAATCGGATTGCTACTCATAATGAGCTTCAGCAGAGTGAAGATCTTAGAACTTTTTTGCAGGCAGATGAAGAGGTGATGCAGTTGTTGTTTTGAACGATTTGTTTAGTTTTTTCTCCGTGCTTGTTTATATGATAATCGTGATCATTCCTTGGGATCGTTCTCGTGTTGATTGTTATAGCTGATTGTTACTTCGCATTTAAGGTGCATAAGCTCGCTTTTAAATATGGATATGAAGAATACTGTTCTTAAAAATTGCTGAGTAAAATGACCATTTTGTAGTTATAATACAAAATTGCGTTGAACTCCTGATAAATTATACATTTTTAACATCATCTTTGAAGGGTGGATAAGCAATTTGTTCACCTTTCTCTTCATTATGGAGTTCAGCTTGTGATTCCTTTAGACGCTGTTGATTAAGGCTTCCTTTACAATTCTACATGAATTCTTATCCAAAAGAGCAGCACTATTGCTCCCTCCAGGACCATGCTGGAATCAGGGCTGCTTTTGTCAATATGGGTTGAGGAAGAAGCGTTATCATTTTACTTCTTTTTTTAATTTTTTTTCCCAGAATGAAACTTTGATATTAACTTTATAGTTACTTTTCAGACAATGGAGAGACTGAGATCTCATGAGACTGGTATTTTTAAGAAGAAGCCGGCAGATTTGATGCAGATGTTCAAGGTAAATAAGTTCTTCATGACTTCATAACGAGTTAGGATGTCAGTGGAATGATTGTATAGTAGAGGGGTGCAAATAAAAAGTCTACCAATGAATGAGATGTTCCACGAACTTTAATTTGAACATTTTTTCTGTAGGAGAATTTGACTGGTGAATAAGTATAAGCAAAACTCTTGCCATAATAATAATTCCTTCAACAAATTTAACCTCGTTGTTTGAGCCATGGTTTAGGGTGAGAAGACCTCTTAGGCTTTAACAGAGCTTATAAATCTATCATAGATAACAGGTTGCTTCTTATCTGAAGCTCACAGGGAACCCACTACTTGCTTCCTATAATACTTTGTTATCCCTTTTTTGCTGATTTATGGTGTGCTCTTTGTCTGATTTCATGTTTTATTCAACTGTATCTGGTTTCCAGCAGTGGCAGAGCTGCCTGACCTTACTCAACTTTTGAAAGTGAATAGTATATATATGATTAGTACAAAAAGGTTTCTAGTACTTTTTCTCTATAGACATAAAATTTGCTAAGGGATTCAAAATTCTTTTGTTTCATTTAAATTAACATTGGAGTTCTAACAATTTTCTTTCACTATAAGTTTCGTGGGTAGAAATTTTTTTATGGCATGTAGTATTTGATCCTTTTTTATAATCGCATTTATAATCTTATAAAAAGTGAACAATTTTGTTTACTACCTGTTGAATTCTCTCTCTCTATCTCTTTTAATTTTCCTTTTGTTTTCATCAGACTTGCCTGCTATAATTTCTTCTTTGATTATCCCTGTAATATATATTATATATGAGTTTAATTAAATTTTATATTTTAAAATTTTATAGTTTAAAATTTTTAACTATATAATTGATTGGTTTGTTTGATCCATAAGTTAATTGTACCTATAAAATTATTATTTGTGCATAGATAGTTTTTGATAGTACAACTGTTACTCATTAACAAATCATATATTTATTTGAACTATGTACATTATTTCTGAGATTTTGATTAACGTGATAGAAAAATGAAGAAAAAACTATATGTAGCATGCTGAATGCTAACGAGACAATTGAGATAAATTTTCATTGTGGATAACTTGTAAAAAATATATATATTTATTTTAAAATCTGTATAATGGTTTTTGGGGATATTTTTCAATATTTCATTTTTATCGGTGCCGTATCAACTAAATAAATATTATTAATAAAAAAGATAATACTATAATTGACCCCACTGACAATTTTGGCTCCGCCAATGTTTCTCAGGCTTGAATCTGTTATGTTTATAGTATTGAAATTCTTATGTTATTTAATCTTGCATTAACTTGTCTAGATATTTATGCAGGATGTACAGTCTAAGGTGAGTGATGTTGTTCTTGGAAAGGAAAAACCTGTTGAAGAATCAAATCCTGAATATGAGAAGCTTAAAAACTATGTTTTTGAGCTTGAAAATCATTTAGCTGAAGCTCAGAAGCATGCATATCGTCTTGTAAAGAGACACAGAGGTAATGAGGATTTTGAGGCACTGAACAATTTATGATTCCTGTTTATATCTTTCTCAAGTGTTTATCTGCTTTTGGTTTGAATAAAAATTGAACAATTTTTTGTTCTTTCTGTTGATGCTCAGAGTTGGGGCAATCACTATCTGATTTTGGTAAAGCAGCCAAGCTTCTTGGTGCTTGTGAAGAACAAGCTCTTGGGAAGGCATTTTCTGAACTTGGGGCTAAATCCGAGACACTATCAGTTAAGCTGCAGAAGGAGGTAGGCTGTCCTGTCTTTTTAAGGATGAGCCTTTTCCTTTATGATTTGTATTTGTAGCCTTGAGCGCAACTGTGGGCCGTTATATGCTGCCAAAACTTCTGTATTAACCAGTTCATACAGGCAACATTAAATTTTCGCAATATTTGAATGACTACAGGCCCATCAACTCTTGATGAATTTTGAAGAACCTTTGAAGGATTATGTTCGTGCTGTCCAGTCCATAAAGGTAAGTTAGGCTGCTGTCTTGTGCAACGTTTAATGACTGACATATACTAATAGCTGGCATAGCTTTCCTTGGAGAAAATATTGAAGCACAATTTGATTTTACCTGCAATACGAAAAATAGTTAACTAGGAAAGTATTGATATTGTGGAATCATTGATGGAACATTTCTCCTTTCCTGAGCTCCTTTTTTATCTTATGTGCCGATAATATGGATGTGGAAGGTTTGTGACAATTTCCTAGTTGACCCTCTTTCCATTTATGTTTCATTAACAGGCCACAATTGGAGAGAGAGCTAATGCATTTAGGCAACATTGCGAAATGGCTGAAACAATGAAGTTGAAGGAGATAAATCTGTATGCTTCTGGTCCACCATATTTTATGCCTTTTTGATTATTTTTTACTTTCTTTTTAGCTATCTAGTGTTGCTATTAGTAGTGGCCTCTTTGCGTGATGCTTCAATTTCGAAAGTAAGCTTTGTAAGTTTTATTTCATAATCGGGTTTATAATTTGAGAAATGTCTATTGTTTGCAGTGACAAGCTCATGCTAACGCGCTCCGATAGGGTGGGAGAAGCTGAGTATGAGTACAAGGAGGCAAGTCATTTTATCCAAGCTTTCTATTACATGCCTGCTTAGGCCTAACTGCTTTTGCCTCTGCTAACATAAGCTTCGTGATCGCAGTTGAAGGCTGAGAGTGAGGAGGCGACAAGAAGATTCGAGACAATTGTGCGACTGATGAACGAAGAGATTGTTCGTTTTCAGGAACAGAAAACAAAAGACATGGGGCTCGCCTTTCATGAATTCGCAAAGGGACAGGCTCGACTGGCGAATAGTATCGCAGAGGCCTGGCGAAGTCTCCTTCCGAAGCTCGAAGCTTGCTCCGATCCTTCCTAAATCTAATAATGAATGAACGGGCTGGTAATTATCGTCAAACTTATTGCTACTTGGGCGGTACATACGATTTGAGCTCAAATGACAGGGTAGGTTTTGCTATGTAAAAACTTAACTATCATCAGGAGCTAGCTCTGCCATTCTCTGTTGCACCAGTCATGGTTCTTTGCCACAATTTGACTCGGTTTTACCCTGTACAAATTTTAAACTGAGTGAAAAGTTGGGTCGATCACTAACTCATTTACTGTGCGGAACCGATAAAACGAAAAAAAAAGAACTCTTTTCAATTCATATTTACATTGCAAAACTTGTTCAATGAGATTGTTGATTTTTGTTAATTTTGAAAGATTGTGAATGGTAGATTTAAAGATTTCGAATGAAAATATAATATCAAAAAAAATTGGAAAAGATAAATGTGATTTTAAAAGTTATAAATAAAAAAATATTGATAAGAATTCCTAAGTAACTGATGAATTTTTTTTGCCCTATGTTAAGTGTGCTTCCGTTCTGGACGTAATTAATACTGTGCATAAGTCAGTTAAAGTCAGTTAAAATTAATTTAATCGATAAAATTTGATTAATTTTATTTGATCTAATAGATTTCAGGATTTTATTGATTTTTATATTAATTTATTTAGTTAATTTAATCGATTATTAGTTAACAAAATTATTGATTAAATTAATTGAATTTTAGATTTGAATTCACGAATTATTAATTTAATTAAAGTTTGTTTGATCAAACCGATTGAATGTGCAATTCTAGGCGTGAAACATTTTCTTTCTTTACGATGAACTAAAATGTGAGTTATATTCTTTTTTTTTTTTCAATTTTATTTGAGGTTTATTATTAAATTCGACACTATTTGCATCTCCTCCTAATATTCATATAATTTCAAAAAAAATTAATTTATCAAGCTTCGAGCACCTAACAAACATCACAACTTGTTGATAAATCTAGTAATAATTTTTACAAAAATCTAATTATGTTTGGTTTTTTTTTACTAATTTTAGATCCACCGTCAAGCGTCGGGGTGTTTATGGCTTCAGCAGAGCGTAGGCATACCATCAATATCATATGTATTTATCAATTATTAAAATATGTGTTTCAAATTTTATTTAAATATATTTATATTTATAAATTTATAATTTAAATTTATTTAGATTTATTTATATTATTTTTAACTAATTTATAGCCTGCTTAATGTTACGATTTTTTACTTATTTAAATATATTCACATATATATTAATATTTTTTAATTATATTTAAGCCTTGAAAATGGTTAAAAATAAATTCAAAGTTATTGATAAATGTTAAATTTAGCATTCCAATAATAAGTCTAATTTTTAAGTAAAATATTTTCAAGAGGATTTATGTGAAATAAAAAATTAAAAGTTTGTATGAAATTATTTTATTTTAGAAGTTTTAATTTTAATTAATTTTCAAAAAAATTATTTGACAGATAAATTTACATTGAATTTTTTTTATCTTCGTAATTTTACAGTGTTACTTGCGTGATGCACGAATTAATTTTATTTATTTAAATATGTATAATCTTTAACATTTTTTTAGGTGTTAATTATATATATATATTCAATGGAAACTATAACAAAATTTTAACACTTATGATAAAAATGTGACAAAATTATAAACAAATTTATTGAGCTAGAAAGATAAAAAATTAATTAAAAGAAACATAATTTTAATAAAGAGACTAAACAAACAATAATAACAATAAAAATTCTAAAGGGTAAGAAGATAGAGTATTCAAAAATGGCTATCATCATATTAAATTTGCTCAAAAGACTAATGAGGCATTGAATATAAAAAACAAAAGTATTATTTAATAGATATGTATCATTTCACAATTCATTAAAACATGAATTATTAACATTATAATAATTTTGACTTTGATATTTGAATTCGAACAATATATTGAATTAAAAAAAAATTAGAAGTTTTCGGGGATATATTAGGGTATATATAGAGATTGAAAATTGAAAGAGTATAATAAATTTAAATTTTAAAAGATTTTATTATTGAATAATTAATTAAATAAATTTATTGTAAATAATTAAAATTTTAAAACAATCTTTACATACAATGAAAATAAAGTTTTTATAGAAATATCTATAAATAACTATACCATATATACTCAAACCTACAATTAACTTAGTGCTAGTTGCATACAACCATGAACCTCCATTACTGAACGAAGGAAATTGTGGTAGTAGTACTTCGGATAATGTAGTAATCAGGCTATTTCACCCACCTGGATAATGATACAACAAGGTCATAATTCCTAAGGATGCTTAAGGCGAAGTTTCCATTCCACTTCCCACTCTCTAGGTTGCACCAAACCACTCATTTAAGTGTTTATAAAAATTATCATAGAATATTATTTTCATTACCTTTCTAAATAAATTAGTTAAATGGCAAAAATGTAGCTTTTAAACATATTATAGGTTTTGAAATTTTAAAATAAATATTTTGATAATTCTTTTGAAAATTAGAATTTATTAGAAAAAGTTTTGTTTCCAATTTAATTTGAAATTTAAGTAAGAGATAAAGAATTTCTTCTATAAGTGAAAGAACTCTTAGGCATAAAAAATAATTTTTTTATAAATATTCTTTTAAATTTAAATTTTGAGAATAAATTGGTAAGATATTATTTATTTAGATTTATTTTATATATCAATAAGAGAAGACATCGGGGTTGGCGATACTTATCTTATATTTTTGTATCTTTTTATATTATATATATATATGATTTATTTTTTAAATTTAATTTTTAGTAATTTAATTTTTTTTTTGTTATTAATTTTTAAAATATAAATAACTTCACATGTTATTTATTGCTAAACTAGAATATTATATATATTTTTATACGATAAAAATTATATATTATATAATTAAAAATAAATCAGATTGGATTAGACCAACCCTTAAATGTTAAAGCTTAAGCTGGACTTATTTTTAGATGATTTTATTTTTTATTTAAATTTATTTTTTAAAATCAATATTTTATTAAAATTTTTCAAATATTAAACTAATCTTTAAATTAAAATAAAATCGGACCAATAATTATCTTTTAGGTATTCTTAAAATCTACTTTTTACATTCTTTTAAAATAATTTTTGACCGGCCAAACGCGAAGTAGATTGCTGGTGTTTTTTGATTTTAACCCGCAAAGGAGCGTCAAGTAGATTTCGTGTATTCTTTAATTACATCTATTACTGCAAATACAAAGTCGATTAATTGGTCCTGAAGGGGAATTGTTCGTCCCTTGTTTTTTTAATAATTTGAGCCCCGCCGCCGTGCGGCAGGTAAATTTCTAATGTATTCTTTAACAAAATCAACTTACATTTTTTGTTAATAATTTTAGATCGCCGCGGATCGTCAGATAGAGTTCTAACTTATTTTTTAATAAAATCTTATTCACATTTTAAAAAAAATTTTGAGCCGCCGAGTTCCAGGTAAATTTCTAGTGTATAATCTTTATACGAGAATTCTGTCATGGGCGGCACTTTGAGGCAGCGCTTCCACCCCACCACGGCCCACGGGCGCCATTCCGCTGGTGCAACTCGCTTTACTTACCCGAGGCGGCGGGGTATTTCCTTGTTACCGGTAGTGTTCCTCAAGGACAAAATGCAAGGGTTTTCGGAGGTGAGAGGAAAATTTGGCCATCCAAACCTGATTGTGAAGTTAAAGGGCAAGGCGTCCCCAGAAATGATAGCATAACGGCAGCTGCTGCTGAACCAAAAATTGAAAATTGCGTAAAGTTCTCTGTCTTCACTAATTTTATCCAACCATAATCACCAAAGCTGGAATAGCTCAGTTGGTTAGAGCGTGTGGCTGTTAACCACAAGGTCGGAGGTTCAAGCCCTCCTTCTAGCGCTAAAAGAATTTTTTTTTCTATTTTTCATCTTTCACTTGTTTCTAAAGTTTACTAGTCGTACAAGAAATAATTTCTCATAATAATATTAATAAAAAAGTCCTACTGTAAATGACAGCAGTTTCTTGCATTGCAGGGGATTGAGTTTGCTGGCTTGTTTAGTTTGCCGCTAAAATAATTTTGCAGAATTCGTCAGAATTATACGTTCTGAATTTTCTTAAGGATATGAAAGAGTTGGTTTTGGACTTTGACTTCTTCCGGCGTCTGAATCATTTATTGCTCCTGCTCTTCCGGTCATGGAGGTTCAAGCCCTCCTTCTATCTAAGGCTTAAAAATGAATCGCTTTTGAATGAATAGTATTTTATTTATTTATCTTTGTTTGTTTATTTTTTAATTTAATTATAATGGTTCGTGTTGTTAAGATTTTCAAAATGTGTTTCAGGTTGATTCGTTTAAAACTCTTTCATTTAAATTAAATAAATTTATTTACGAATATTAAACGAATATATTTATAAACATGTAATGAAACATGTTTGCGGACAACTAAAAATTTAATCATGAATAATAAATAAACAAATCTGTACAAATTTAAACAATCAAACAAATAAATAAACATATTTCTTTCAATTAAAT
>JBBYHO010023361.1:0-12151 GCA_038382025.1 Adansonia gregorii
TCGTCTTATCTTTCTTTCAAATTTTCTTAAATATTCATTTCCCAATATTTTGTAAGTTTTTAAGAACCATATTTGATATTTAAAAAAAAAAAAAATTAGGAATGAAGAAAATTGTGGGCTTCACATTAAGTGGTGAATCAAGTTTTATGGTAAGAAAGCAAATTTAATTCTTATCGTTTCCCAATTAATCACATCAAAACTATAATTAAAAAACTGGATCGAACTTGTTAAATAAAAAATCGATCCAATAAATATATTAAAATTAATTAAACCGGTTCAACTAATCCAAAATTGATAAAAAAAACAACTAATTGAATTGTTAAAAAATCAGTTGTAATATATTTTTTTAAAATTTTATTGTAATTAATGAAATTTGAATTTCCAACCCCTTAGTTTCAAATTAAAAATCTTACCGTTAGGGGTTGGGCAGTGACACGAAAAGATTTTGAAATCTAAATCCAGACCTGAATCTAGCTTGGCTTGAATTACTGTTCAAACTATGATAAATATTAAAAAATTATTTTTAATTAATATTTATATATTTTTTATAATTATATTTAAATAAAAATATTATTTTAATTAATAAATAGTGATTCGAGTGGTATCGAGCTGAATAAAAAAAAAAAAGCAAACCTAGGTTAGAGTTGGGCTAACGAGTTACTTGACCTTTGAATATGTTTAAATGCTATTAACCAAATGCATATTTTTGCTAGTTATTCTATATTTAATATTTATATAACATTAATTTAATGTTTAAATATATATATATATAACAAATTGATCAATCTAATTGATTGAATCAAAAACCAAAGATCTAATCAATTTTAATTTAACTTCTAGTCCAATTTTTTTAACCTCGACTAAAACAGCACATAAAATAAAAATATTAACAACAAAATTGGATGGGCCGAGTCAAGTGAAGGCTTATTGATTTATTAAATTTTCATTTTAAAATTAACCACTATTGTTTTGCATGGTACTAATATCTTATCCATTCCATTCATAATGAAGAGAGTTTTCAAATTGGAATTGTTTTCTTCACCGAATTTATTTTATACATATATATTGAAAGTAATAGAAAATGGCAGTGGCATATGATACAGCAATGACGAGCAACAGCCTCAATTTTGAAACGTCTCCGGCGAAATAAAACCTTTCTATTTCCCTTTTTTTTTTTTGGGTTATGGAAATGTAAAATTATTGTAATTTGTAAATATATAGAAATGTTGTTTGGTGACGCTTGCTTTCTATATATTTATATATTAAATTCCCTGAAAAAGGAAGGGTCCTGAATTCAAAAGTAAGTGGGAAAATAGTACTAAAACATACTTGTCGATAAAAGCAAAGAGAAAACAAACAGGAAAAAGAAAGAATCTTAAAACGCTCGAAAACTGGAGCCACGCGACAAGCAAGCAAAAAGAAGCCTTACTGAACTTTTAACTTGTAATTGGAGTAACTCACTACTGATTTACGCCTCAAAGTCAAAGTGCCCATCATAGTTAAAAGGAAATGCAATAATTTCTATTTCGAGTCACTAAATATAAAATTAACTTTTATTTAAATTATATAATTAATTTTTTATTATTAATAAATTAAATTAATTATTTAATTTATTAAATAATTTTAATAAAAAATTAATTTTATATCTACACGTAACAATAACATATATTTATTAAATATTTTTTAATATGATATAAAATTAAAATATTATATTTTATACATTAATATTTAAAATTTTTATATTTATTTAAATTTTATTATGTTAATAATTTATTTTTTTTATAAATTTTAATATAAATTTTTTATATAATATTTTTATTTTTTTTCATGTAAGCTGTTGAAAAGTTGATCGGTCTAGTCATTTACACCTCAACCGCAAAGTCTAGTCCCAACCATAGTTAAGAAAAAAACATTCGTCAAGAGACAGTGACTCCTATAGTAGCGCTCAAATTCATTCCAGTCCCCACCAGGCCCCCACTGCCCAGATATATGAAAAGATACTACTATTTTTAAATCTGATAATTTATATATAAATATATAAATATGATATATTTTATATATTTAATATATGATATAATATTAATTTATATTTTAAAATTTATATAATATAAATTATTATTATTGAATTAAAAAATATATATAATATTATAAATATAATTATAATATAATAAAATATAATATATATATATATATATAAATTATTGAGTTTAATTATTTTACTTTGCACCCCTTTTTCTTTAGTAGATTACAATAAAATATGTTCCCTGCTGCTGATGCTTCTTCCACTAAGCAGCACCACAAGGTGGAATCTATGGCCACAAATTTCTAAGTGCTACTTAGATAGAGATAGAGATATATATATATATATATATATATGCAAAAAATAAAATAAATAAAAATAACCAACAGAGGCAAAACAGATCTCAATCTTACCATCTCAAATTCTGTCCAAATTAAAACTTGTTTTGTGCCCACTAAGATTGAATTTGAGATAGATTTTTATGAATTATTATATTAGCTCTTAACTTCATTTCAATTATAATTTAAAATTACTACTCAATTAATTGATAATAAAATTTATTATTATGTTTAAGATTAATATTTAATATATTAGCCGTGAAAATATTTTATTTTTACAAGTAGATTAAACGTTTGCTTATTGCTTTATTTTTATTTTAATTAATTTTTTGTTATATTTAAAGAGTATATATTATCATATTAACACTTTATTGCTTAGTAAAGTTTAAAACTTCGCAAAATTGTTCACACATGTTTGTTGCCAGGGGCAACAAGATCAAGTTGGTAAGGATTAAAACGTCCATTCATTTTTCTATTTATTTCTATGATCGATGATCATAGAAGAGCCCCTTTACCATTCTATATAAATAGGCTATTCTATTTGTACATATATGGAAAAGGAGCGCATTTAATCTTTGTTTGTCCATTACTTTGGTTCTTTTCATCGCGGGATAGAGTAGCTTGGTAGCTAGCAAGGCTTACAACCTCGAGATCACGGGTTCAAATCCCATTCCCGCAACATTTTTTTGACCCAAAAAAAATTAAACTTGACTTCATTAACTAGTCATTTTTTCATACTGTGTATAGAATAATTTTCTTTACATTTAATAAAGGTGTCATTTTATTAATACTATTTATGAAGTTTGAAAATTATACAAACAGTGTATTAAATAATTTTCTTATAATTTAACCTATACAAATTAATTTTTACTTAAATTTAATTATAAAAATATAAAAATATTAATATAAAAATATATATTTTAAATATTTAAATAATAATATAGATTTTCAAATCAAATCAAACAAGAAATATTGAAGTGCTTTTGTCGTAAAGTATCTCACTCGATCGAGTAGGTCCAAATAATAATAATAATAATAAAACTATTTATTATGCTCTAAAAAGTATTAAAAGTTCCCATCATAAAATAATAGAATTGCCTTGCACCGAAGATAATTCTCTTTAACAGAATGTGACTTACAATGACTATGATTTAGGTTTCACCCATATTGTTCCACAAGAAATTAAGTATAAACAGTCACGTCCAATGATATCTATCCACAAGTTGAATGAACTTAAACTATCATATCCAATTAGATGTGGTCCATAAGTTTGCATGAGCTTAACCCTCACACATATTGAGTCTTCCAAATCCAACTGAAAATACTAAATTTTAGTTTTAATTTTAAAATATATTTAAAATACCAAAAAATTAATATTTTTAAGCTTATTGGATTGGATAACCAAGCCAAACAAACCTTGGGAAAGAGAGATCAACCGTCTAACCCAGCTCATAAGCACCTCTCTATATTCAGTCCGGTCAAAGCAACAACGAGTCAACTACCTGCCTAAGCCCTCAATGTGGTTGAAAAGGAATTTCGTCCCCCACCCACTGTTTCTTAGATGATGCAACATTTTTGTTGTGTATTGCATTTTTCTTTGCACCCAAGAAGCAGAAAACCCCAACTGTAGGATTTTATTTCCCTTCAAACAGGCTTAAGTGAAAATAAGCATGGAATATGCCTCAATTGTTATGACAATGTTGACCTTAATCTAGGGGGTTTTTAGTGTAAAAGAGATGATAATCTAAGAATAAGAAAAAAAATTGTAGATCTTGAAATTCGAAACACATATCCACCGGATGCCACCTCTTAGGCTCCGCTCTAGATTCAATGTTGTCCATAATCTACTAAAGAGATTGATTTGAAGCATACAGATAAGGGTGCTATAATAGTAGGTCATTAAGCAAATGCTTCTAACAATTAGCCATAATCCTGAAATTATCTTATATGCCACACTGCAAAATGTAACAACCAACCAACCGACCAAAATTGAATAATTTCATTGAATAAGTTTGAGTTTTTTTTCTGGGGTCAAATCAGTTTACATTCCAGGGGCAAAGAGTTCTTCATTTTCATAATCTTATGCTACTTTCCATCAGATCTTTCAATCTATTTTCAAACTTCAAGCTAACAAAGAAAGTTGAAGAAAAAAGAATCATTATTTACAAGGAAATCATCTTACATGAGCTTGGCCTAAATCTTCCTAGTAGACCTCTGAAAGTGATGGTCTTAAAAGTTCAATGACGTCATCTCAGTCTAGGTTGATTCTTTTAACCAACAAGAAGACTCAATTATTGAAAGTTCTTTTCATTTTGAGTACTTTATTTTAGGTAAGGGAAAGGATTATAACCCAATACATGTTTGGAGGGAGGAAAGTGTCAGAACTCATGACATTTCAGTAAGTAGAATACTCGGAATTGAATTTGTACTACCCTAAATCAAGGTGCTCGACTTAATATACAAGTTAACAAATCCCTCAGGGCAAATAAACAGAGTAAATTTAAGTTTGACAAATAAATTACTCATAACCCACCAATAAAGCTTGGTTTTTTTGTTTTTGTTTTTTTTTTTTTTTTTTTTGAAAAAGGAAAAGCTAAAAGTAAATGAAAGTAGAAATATCATTACCTGGTTTCAATGGAGACAGAGAAAGGGAAGAGAGAGAGAAAGAGACTCACCTCTTGACATCACCTTACTTCACAAAATTCACCACAAGCTGAAGAGCCAAATCATATAATTCATATGAGAAAAGACCACTTGAACCATACAAAATAATCTAGTTTAAAATAGCCCAAACTTGCAAGGTTCCAATTCACAGGGAGCTCATCGGAGAGGTTTCTTCAATTTTCATTACCCTTTCATCTTTGAACTTAATGATTTGAGGAAAAATTGTAAAAAAAACTTTGTTAGAACTTAAACTGAAATCTGCGTAAAACCATAAAAAGATGCAGAGTTGTTATCAAAACCTCCAGGGACAAATATGGGAAGCTGGCTTGAGATCGAATCCCTATCTAGACTCTCAAGGCAAGTCCAGAGCTACTCTTCCTTGAGGTAGTGGACACCGTGTGACTAACTCATGAATATGGCTTGCACTGCTGAAGCTACTTACACTTTGATTTCTTATTTCATACTCGTCACGACTACCTTGACTTGGAGCAAAAGAGTTTCCCAATGGTGATAATCTGTGGTCACTCTTTATATTATTTCCACCTGCCTTTGTGCTAACACTACTTCTAATGCCCATGTTGCCACTGGAACTACGCTCAGGATCTGCCGAACAACGGTTGTCAAGACGCTGTAGAACGGATAAAGATGCTCTTGCTCTGGCTGCTGCCCTCATGGCATCATTAGAATCTAACTTTGCAAGCTTCCACGCACTAATACGAATAGTTCTTTTGGGTCTCTTGTCCCCTCTTTTTGCAAAACCAGTTGCATCCGGATCAACAGTAGATGGGACCATTCCAGGCTACAAATGGGGACATCTTCATACTGATATAACCATATCAACAGAAGTTTCACGTCATCACTCTTATAAAAAGTATAAATCAGTTGTAGAATATAGATGTAAAAGGCGACCCAAGTCCTAGGAAGCAGCTGAACATAAGTTTAATGTTAAAGGGAATAGTCATCTCAGCATATGAGACTGGGAGATGGTTTCATTTGGTATCTCTTTCTATAATTTCATAATTCTTATACTGCTTAGTAGGACCACATAACCTAGCCTTCAACTCATATATAATCAAGGTCTAAATATTTCAATTTTCAGTAAAGGATCTATTTTTGAAGCATGATCTGTAGTCTTAGATTGGATCACTTAAATGTTCTGTAATATTACATTGGATCACTTACAGTTTCATTCAAACAAAATGAATGAAGAAGACATTTAATTGATACTACCTGGTAATCTACAAAAACTCTTGGAGGGGTACACCATGCTCCTTTATATTGCAGGCCAAGAGAACTTCCACCACTCACGCCTGTTGTTGCCGATCTAGTTGGAGAATACATAACATTTGGCAGTTGCTCATCCACCGATGCTCCAGCAGGTGCTTGACTCATTGCTCTCATTGCCACAACATACTCATAAGTTTTAATACCCTGGTTCCAAGTATAAGTCAAAAGAGTTGCTACAGAAATTACCTTAGCGCTATAAGTCAACTCCATTTACTTTTTCCATTATACCAGATTACCAATATGTAGGAAATTCAAAAACTACTACAACCTTAAATATAAATGTGAATATATTAAACATTTTGTCACCCAGAAACTAAAGCTATAAAAACAATAATGCTTAATATCTTGGCAACTAAACTTTCTGATAAGTATTATGTAGCAGAAGAAAAGTTCACCCAAGGGCACACAAGCCAGGAAAGAAACTGCGGTACATACAACCTACAAAATTTTTAGACTCAACTTAAGTACTTATAATCATACAGAAACAGAATCACAAAGTTACACATCAGCTTCACAGCATTTGGTCAGGGATGTACCACAACTGTTGCAAATGGGGCATGAGAAAACCATTTTCAAGCCTATCAACAATCTCAGTCTCCATGCCCTTCTTGTTAACAAAGCAACAGACTAAGACAACAATACAGCAACTGCTTCCATAACTAGCTGAACCATAGAAAGAGAGAGAGAGAGAGAGAGAGAGAAGCATCATTAGAATTTGGGAAGTATGATTGTTAAACAACAAACAATTGACTAGAAAAACATACCCAAGCAACACTCATGGCCCTGAGAGAAATGAATGTGACATGATTTTTGTGCCGTACACAATTGTTTAGCGACTGCAGCCACATATGATATGGAAATTAATTTCCACAAACAAATAATCATATATGCCAATACCAAACAAGTTGAAAGATATACTTGCACAAGCATGACTATAAAGAACAGTCAAAGAAACATAAAAATATTTACCCGGCAGTGATGATCAAAACTTGCGCACCTGCAGCATTTACATCATTCATAAGTGAGAAAGAAAGCCATACTAAGATATTGCCAACCTTTCAGATAAGAAAAAATTTTTGGATACACTATTTAACTGCTCCCCTTAATGCTAGATCACTAAAAAAAAAATGTTTATCCAGCCTAAAAGGATTACATGTTAGTTAAACAAACAACTACAGATTCTAATCAATGTAAAAAAGTAAAAGCTGGGTCTCTAAAAAAACCAATATTATTCACATATATTTTATTAGTTTTAATTGCTGGAATATATAAATTTAGTTTCAGGCATTAAATTGTCTGCAATCTGCTTTACTTGTCACTGTTGCCTCACAATTCATCTGGCAGCAGCATTGACATTTGACGGGATGTAAGTAATAGCCTGTAGTCACATGGATTTTTACTGATTGATAAGATTGATGCTAAGCATGTCATATGAAAATTCTGGAAGTAATGAAGAACATAGTAAAGAATAGTGGACTAGTGATGATCCTGGCTGCACAAAATACACAATATCTATCAAGAATGCAACTGAGGGAGCACAATGTAATGGGGAAGGACATCTTACATAGGTAAGAGAAAACTAACCACTAACAAGCTAAGGAAAAAGAAGTTTATTTTTTCCCTTTATTAGATCTCAGCAACTTTAATTTTGGACTCAAGGATGTTACCAAGGTGAGAAAATTTGATGTAGAAGAAAATACTAGAATTTAGAAATAAATTTCTTAAAGTTCTGTTTCTTTTTTATTTACACTAACACATATAGCTAGAATTAAAGATATTTGCTAGACATAATTAAATGCTATTATGGTTTCATAGTTTTATCTTGTAATAGAAAGGGATTGTGATTCCCTCTATTATTTATTTATTTATTTATTTAATACATTGCTTTCCAATAAATCCATCATCATAATTCACATGTGTAGAACCCAAAACAATAAATTGTAAACTAAACATGTGAAAGGTGATTGAAGGTATATTTAAAAGCAATGAAAGGAAGATGAACCTAGTAAGGTGAAAAATAGACTTCTCAAGTTCTTTTCAGAATTTGACTTTCACAACCTTGAGACCAAAAAAGAATGTTTATTTTTTCTTTATTTCCCCTAAATTTTTATAGGCTTTAAAGTCAAATCAAATTAATAGATATCTTGGCGCATATCCAATTATGCCAATAAAAGGACACAACAATTAATATCACATGTTCCCGCTTTGAAGCTTTCATTAGAATTACAATTTCCCCTACTGCACAATTGCATTAAGAACAAGATAAAAGCTAGTTTCCAAATTTATAGGGGGAAAGAATGTTAAGGGCACCATAGACGAATAAAATTACTAGAAATGATGAAAATCAAAGTTGATCTAATACAATAAAAAGGATAAGTCAAAATAAGTTCCAAAATACCTCAGCATTGCACAACGTATAGAACAAAGCATCTTCACTGCCTTGCTCACCAGCCCCTTCTTGCTTGCGACAATCTTCGTGAACAAATAAGGCACAAAAGATTCCTCCAATGCAATAAGTTTTCCTGATTGCAGACTGCGTTGGAGCATCTACTATTCCATTATCTCCCACTGAACCGTTCTTACTTGAGTATATTGCTTGTATGGAACTTCTGGAAACCGTTGATAGGGATGAATGCAGACCATTGCCTAGTTCATCAAATTTTCTGGATAAATCCTTCATTGATAAACCATGCTTTATATCAAATTCGTTTGTTCCACCATTAAATTTGGACATGATGCCAGGATCAGCACGGTTAATTGCAGTACACCAAACATAAAGAATAAAAACAAGGAGTGCCGGCATTGCCATCACAAGAATAATGGGAGTGACATAAGATTCAATATTTATGTTGTAAACTGCTTTATGCAGAATAAAAAAATCATTTTTTTACCAAAAAATTTTTGCAGATGGGGCAAGCACCATATAGTCTTCATTGTAGTAACTGGTATTTTAACATGGATAAAAAATATTGGCACAATTCACACTCCAGTCTGACATAGTAGCAGGACCTTAATAATGTTCTGAATTTGCAATCCATTTAGATCTTTCGTGCAAAAACGTAAGAAATCAAAGTATTTTGTGTTGCCCTATTATAAAGAAAACAAATTAATTCACATACCACCAATGAGTAAGTTGCAACCAGAGCATATTCGTAGATGCGCCCACTAAGGAAAGGAGCGAAGAAAGCATAAAATGCAACCACTAACAAGCAAAACACAGTAATTGCAACAACTTATCAAACAAGAATTTAAGATCAAGGAAATATAATAATATGTAAGTAATCCAAAAGAGTTATTACCGAATTCATAAAGGATAAGATATCAAAAGATAGTCTATTCGAAATGTAAAAATTGAGACTTAACATGTTAAATTGATAGCTGCCATGTACTTGTGATTGCAACATAAAGATTGTCGCACAAATGACATTGACAGCGCTGAAGAAAAACATTGAAATATTTTTACTATTTCCAGCTTCTATTGGTGAAAATGTTACCTGATTCCTTCTCCTTAAAGGAGGAAAATAAAAGGCTAAGGTTTTAGGGAGGACATCTCTGGCCTAAGTTTACTTGGAATGGTATTTAAGAATAAAAGTCATTATCAAGCAGAAAGTATTTAACAGCTTTATCCAACAAAACTCCACAACATAATTTCAAAATACAACCCCTCAAAGATTTAAACGTTTAATAAGAGTTAAAGTATGGAGATCATCTGAAACCAGTGCCTCCCATGCCTTTCCTAATATCAGTTTTAGTCTATTACAGTTCTCAATCGAGGTTCCTCTGAAGTGGAGACTGACCTCTCTCTGAAATTTAGGCTTGACCTTTGTCTAGAGTGTAAATCAGATACATAGTCATGAATGCTTTCATCCCAGAAGCATGTTAATCACCAATTATTGTACTGATTAGGCCCATGGATTAGGATCAGACCAATATTTGACTACCCCCAAAGGATGGTACATACTCACGAAGCCTCCCTTCAATAGTCACCTATTTTAAAACTGAGAAACACACCTACCTCTGAACTCTTGAATACTGACCCTTGGTTTACCTAACATGTGCCTTGGCTGGTCTTCTTCTTCCCCTTCCATCAGGGTGGTTGCATAAATCTATTTAAGTGTGACTAAATCCGAAACTCTTTTGAGGAACATGTGGTACAAGTTAAAAGAAAAAGTGGGACTAATATAGAACCTCATTTTCATCCTTCCAGGAATACAGATTAGGCTTAGAGCTAATTTTCACATTAAGCCACTTTAGGAAGGTAGAGAAACCTTCTAAAGAACCTAAAGACATATGCATTGCAACTTTTCAGAATGAGATACCCCAACAATCATGCTCCAGGTGTTGGATAAAGCTTCCTCTCGTCAACTTTCCTAATCATTAAATTGAAGCATACCTAAACCAGACAAGGCCTCTTTTGTCAAGGTAAAATACAGAGACAGGTCTCTTTGCAAATTTAAAGGAGCTGCGATAAGCAAGACATGATTGGGATCAATTTGTGGGCCTAATCTCACTTTTGTCCTTCCACAATATGCTTAAAGAATGTTAATAAGTTGCTGTGAGAAAACAAAAAAACCCTTCTAAACACCCTAAGACAGACCAATCATTCATATAGGACACACAAGCAGTTTTAAAGAACAAGCCAGGACTGTGAATCCAACATGTTCCCCACTGAATATATAATTAGAGCAGTTTTATTACTTGCTTATCCATCCATTTATCAAACGAAACAATACAAAAATCCAACGCCACCCTATTGAACTACAAGAACCCAGAATTAATTCAAAAAAACTATGATCCCCACAGTGTCAACCATTAGTGAAAAACAACGCAGAGTTAAACACAGAAATACCAGAAAACATACAATGACCCATGCTAACCCGACAAGTTAAAGAAAGCCATTCCTATTTCAACAAACTAAAACATATAAGGAGCAAAAAAAAAAAAACTAAAATAAAATATGTTAAGCAAAAATGTTGCCACTAAATTGGAGGAAATTAATTAAATTAGAGACAATTCAAAAAATATTGAGTAGTAAACACCAAAGGAACAAAAAGACAGATATAAAATATGGATCAAATAGAATTTTGGAGCATTTTTGGAGAAACTTGCATGAAAGTTCTATTACCTGAAAGGTTTGAAAAGGTAGTTGCCATCCATGTTCCTCACCATAACTACCCCTTAAAATTCACAAACTCCCCCAATTATGAAAACCCAAAACGCTAACTAGAAAACAAGAAGACCCTTAAGAAAGACTCTCATAAAAAGGCAAAAAAGAAAAAGGTTTTTGGGAGAAACCCAAAAGGAATAGAGAGTGGGTTCCTCTTTGTAACGTAATACCAAAAGAACCCCAAAAAAAAGAGAGAGAAAGGGGTAAAAGAAAAGAGAGAATGTTAGTAATGGTTAGGAATAGGAAGCCATAGTTAATACATACGAAAAGAAAATGAAAGCAAATAAAGTGAAAGAAGGGGGAAAAATATTAAAAAAAAAAAGAAAGAAAGAAGAGGGGCAGCTTTAAGGGGAAGTTTGAGACAGATGGAGATTGGAGAGTGAAAGGAAAAAAAAGAGAATGTGAAAAATTGTTGAAAAGGAAACAATAAAATTAAAAAAAAAAAATCCAAAAATTGACAAAAGAGAAAATCGTAGGTGGAGAGTCTGTATTTTGTTGTGGCTTTGCTTACTTACAATTACAATATCTTCCGATTAATAACTAAAAATTCAAATATTTTCTTTTTTTTTTCTTTTTTAAAATCAATAAAAAGAAATATTTTCTTTTTTTTACTAAACAAAAACAATGCAACATTTTCTTTTTTACAAATTATATCATTCATACGTGTAAAACTTT
>JBBYHO010023383.1:0-12147 GCA_038382025.1 Adansonia gregorii
GTCAACTTAAACCTTATATAGTGAGCCCTATAAGCTAAACCATGTTAAACCATACCGGAATGCTACTAGAATACCCAGAGAATAAGGTCACTCGGGGAAACATTCCTAACCTTTACTCTTAATAACCATATTTATGCAGATGACAATGAGTATACCATTGTCACCTGTCTCTGCAATTTTATCATTTATCAAGGCATGCTGTCGTGTCGCCCGAACAACAGCTAACCTTTGTATAAATAAGTGACAAGGAACCAAAACCATCATTCATAATGTCTTATATTGCAAGTCATTATGCTGTCCGAGTTATGGCTTAACGCGCATCCACACTAGTGGTGATAAATGAATATTATAACTAATCGATCATTTTTCCATCAAAATAAGATATTGCATCACCTCATGAAGGACAGATTCATCCTGGCATGTTGACACCCTACCCTTTTCTTATCTTACCACCTTGGTTGAGACATGTTATAAGTATTTTTCTCTGATGTTATCAAATTCTTTAAATTTTTACATTTGTCTCTTATACATCTTAGTAACTCATTTCCCTTTGTTTGTGATCTGGTGCATGCATCATCTCATCATAACTATCATGACTGTCATCATTTTGAGACAATTGTTCTAGTTCAGTGTTCAGCAGGGGACCTTTTTGTGGCTCTATGAAAGATGTTATCGCCGAAGCTATTCCATGATTTAATTGTCTCCAATGCATATGCATATTAACTTTCACCCTTTTCACACTTGCACCAATTGTTCATTATCTTAACTCATCATTGCATCATAAGCACTCATCAATAAATGCATTTCCAAGTAGAAGTCTAATATGGGAATTTGGCCATAAAAGTGCAAGGGACTCCGGGGTTAATCAGGAAAACGGAACCTAACATCCTGCATCACTATAACATGCGACGCCACAAACAAATCATGGAGAGTGATCTTGAAGCATGTATTGAGTGACTTAAGCTCATGGTTAAGGAATCACAAGACTAGATGCTCCCTCAAAAATGTGAAATGCAAGCCCAAATTGTAAAGCTTATAGAACTAATGACAGCCTCGGTGAAAGAAAATGGGCAAGCCAGCACTGCTAAAACAAGTAATGATCCTTCTAACTCAGAAAGTCCCCTTGCCAATAATCTATAACTCACCCAAGGGGAACCTGGATAAGAACAACGGCCTACTCCTTCACCTGCCACTCAAGCTCCACCAGTCATCTACCTAAATCCCATTGCAGCAAGTTAATTTATTCTCGGTACTCAAGGGGTGAATGCAGGAGTCTCATCGGTAGATTCGATAACCTTGGACCATGAGGAACCCCAAAAAATAAAAGGTCAAAAGTTCACCATGACTATAGAAGAAATGAATAAATTCCAGCTTCTGGAAAAATGCCTCCAAGCTATTGAGGGAAGTGACAAGTTCGAAGCTCTTGATGCATAATCCTTGTCTATAGTGTCCAACCTTGTCATTCTCCAAAAGTTTAATGTCCCGGAGTTTGAGAAATTTAATGAAACCACTAGCCTTTCTATCTATGTCCAGATGTACCCATGAAAGATGGTTGGGTATAAGAAAAACAAAAAGCTCCTTATCCATTGCTTTCAGCATAGCTTCACTAGGGCAGCAACTCGGTGGTATATCGAGCTAGACAATGTCAAAATCCAATCATGGGCTGACTTGGCTAAGGCCTTTCTAAATCAATACCAACATGTCTCGGATTGGGCACCAGATTAACTTTCCCTGATGAATTTCGAGAAGAGATCTACTAAAAGTTTCAGGTAATACACCCAAAGGTGGAAAGAGGAAGCAGCCCTAGTCTAGCCCTTACAGAAAAAGAGATGACAGTCACTTTCATTCACACCTTATTCGCTCCTTATTATGAGAAGCTTATAGGAAATGCCACCAAGAAATTCACAGACTTGGTTCTCTTTAGAGAAATGATTGATGCCACCATTAAGAATGGTAGGATGTTTGCTGTGGAACAGCTGGATCAAGTAAAAAGCCCATGGTTGGTAAGAAAAAGGAAGAGGAGGCCAGCCATAAATTATGCTGGCTCGTTTCAGCCAGGACAACATCAAGCACCCAACCCTCGCTACTTAAGAATGCCACGTTCTTACCCTGTCATAATATCCCCCTAGCCAATCTATGCCATAACTTATAACCCACCACTTACAATCTCATCAAACCCACCATAAAGCTATCCTCCACTAGTCCACCAAAATACCAATTGAACAACCAATAATGCATCTAGCAATCGACGTGCAAATCAACCAAGACAACATTTTGATCCCATCCCTATGACTTATAAAAAGCTTTACCAAATCTAGCTCCAAAATCACTCAGTGGCTCCAATCTATGTCCCAGAAAAAAAACCACCATACCCGGCATGGTATGACCATAACGCCCACCGTGAATACCATGCTGAGGCAACGGGACATGATATTGAGAACTGCACATATTTCAAATGAAATGTGCAAAATCTAATCAACATAAAAGTCTTATAGTTTGAGATGAACTAGGGACCAAATGTTGCTACCAATCCTTTACCAAACCATATTAAGCCAGCCGCAAACATGATCAATACCGAGCCATAGATTTGTGTCCCTCCATCAAAACTTGATTTTGATGATAGGGTCATGGTGGAAGCCCCTGCACTTTTCTTTTCCCTTTCAAGTAATATCGAGAAATGAAAACCTACCTGCCCTCGCCTAAAGACAAGTAGGTGTCTTATATAAAGGGCATTTTTATCGAACATTATTGATGATATGGCTTTTGCTTACATCATTCCATATTGCGTGCCTATATCACTTTTCAATCTCTTAGTCTTAATTACTCTTTTATCTTCATTCTTATCCAAATCATTTGGTTGCGTATGTGCCTTTTGCAATGTCTATTTCTTCATCATTTCAGGTGTCCTGACGACAATGACATGGATATGACTGGTGGGTCTTTGAAGATCAATTTTGAACCATTAATTTGCACTAGCAAAGTTGATTCTGAAGAAGGTTTCAAAGAAAGCTCCATACCACTAGACCGCTTATGGTTCAAGATCTAGCATTATAATTCTATCATTATCGCCCAAAGATGAATGGGGCAGTTGAGGCAGCCAACAAAAACATCAAAAGAATAGTTAAAAAAATGGCCGAGACTTACAAAGACTGGAATGATAAGCTATCATTTGCACTTCATGCCCATCATTCTAACATCCACGAGCGCTACCCTATTCTCTCTTATTTATGGGATGAAAGTTGTATTGCCCATCAACGCTGAGATCCCTTCTCTCATAATCTTGATGGAAACCAAACTTGAAAAGGCCAAATGGGTCAAGAACAAATACGACCAGCTTCACCTCATCGAAAAATGCATGAAAGCCATCTACCATGGTCAAATGTATCAAAGACATATGATCTGATCCCATGACAAAAAGAGGCACCCACGACAATTTCACCTAGGCAAAATGGTATTGAAGAAAATCATCCTAATACACAAAGATGCATGGCGCAAATCAACCCTTAATTAGGAAGGATTGTATGTCGTGAAACAAGCTTTCTCTAAAAGGGCCCTAATCTTATCAGAAATGAATGGTAATCCCTTGCCCAACCCAGTCAACTCAAATTCTTTCAAGAAATATTACACGTAAAGGGCAAAAACCTGAAAAGGTGTCTTTCAAAAAAAGACAAAAAAATAAAACAAAACAAAAACAAAAACAAAAACAAAAAAAAAAAAAAAACAAAAGGGGTCCAAAGGAAAATCTGAAAAAGGCATTTGGGCAACCAACTTGACCACAGTTTAAAACTCACAAGGGCAATTTGAGAAGATCAATTTTGATGGGGCATAAACTGAAATCACATACAGGATAATACAAAGTAATCCTATAGATCTTTCAAAGATTAGCTCATGCTAGGCACATTCATTATTCGAGAAAGATTCTGAAAAGAACCTAAAAGAATATCCATGTCATGATTGTCGGAGGTATCTTTCATCCAAAAGATCATCTTTCTTGCTACCCTATCAATTGCTTGTCAAATATGTATTGAGTTATGTCTCTTTGTTGTCATGAATAAGTATTGCCTTGTTCCTTTTAACCCCTGCACAATTCACGTTGCACTTGTCATTTAGTTGATAATGTTTGATAATCAACTAAAATATGAATAAGGACATCTTGATATTACATCGAAAGGAAAAAAAGCATAAGGAATTCTGCTCATGCCCTGATCATTAAGATCATGCACTTTTTGTATCCAAAAACCCGTTCGACATGACCATACACCAATCCATTTCTCGGTTTCACAAGCCACATCTCAAGAAAATCCATTTTTGGCTAACTAAAAAATGACCCATGCATTCTATCAGAATCCTATCAAAACCGAAGACATCAACCTAATCAATCAAATAGTCTCTAAATTGTTGACAATGCCCTCTATTTGTCAGGAAAATGATTGAGCCTCTCGAATCGAGAAACGTAATAATTCTAATTCTTGAGACTAAATTTTTGGTCATATCCTTAGTGGAGTAGGGACAACCTACAATCTCCAGCAGGATTAGAAAAATTTTCATCTATACTCGCATCAAAAATCGCCATCCCTATGAGAGTCTAAATGAGGTACAAAGAGAACTATAGCTATCTCCTATATTAGACTTCACACCACGCAATCATGATAGCATTGCATATCATGCACTCGTATTACCATCATACGTCATTTTTGCAATATCACTTCAAGCCAGGTTTGCTAAACCTCCAAGGAATTCTTGGTAAGTACTCTAAGCTTCACAAACCAAGTGCCATTCAGGTAAGGTCTTTTTCTTCTCATCACTTCATGTCAAAACCTTTTTTTATCAAGCAACTGCTGCCAAAGTGCTAGTGTCAAGAAATTATTGTATAGAAACTATCATCAAAAACTTTTGTCGAGAATATTCATCAGAAGCTTTGGCATGAACTAGTGCCAAAACCCTTTTCAATAAGAAATTTTGTCATGAACTTCTATTAAGAAAAGCTGGTATTTGAAGTTTTATCAAAAAAACGTTGTCAGCATCCGTTTCAAAGCCCACAAGTCAATGGCACATTTTAAAGCCACAAGTCAATGGCACCTTTTTCAAAACCCACAAGTCAGTGGCACCTCTTTAAAGCCCATAAGTCAATGGCACCTTCCCAAAAGCCCAAAGTCGTAGCACCCTTTTCAAAACCCACAGATCATTGGCACCTATTAAAGCCTATAAGTCAGAGGCACCTTTTTAAAGCCCACAAGTTAAAGACACCTTTTCAAAGCCCACAAGTCAGTGGATCCTTCCCAAAAGCCCATAAGTTGTGGCACCTTTTTCAAAGCCCATAAGTCATGGGAACCTTTTCAAAGCCCATAGGTTAGTGGCACCATTTAAAGCCCATAAGTCAGTGGCAGCTCTTCAAAGCTCACAAGTCAGTGGCACCTTCCCAAAAGCCCACAAGTTATGGCACCCTTTTCAAAGCCCACATGTTAGTGGCACCTTTTAAAGCCCGCAAGTCAGTGGCACCTTTTTTAAAGCCTACAAGTCAATGGCACCATTTCAAAGACCACAAGTCAGTTGCACCTACCCAAAAGCCCATAAGTCATCGCACCATTTTCAAAGGCCACAAGTTAGTGGCACTTTTTCAAAGCCTACAAGTCAGTGGCACCTTTAAAGCCCACAAGTCAGTGGCACTTCTTAGAGCCCACAAGTCAATGGCACCTTCCCAAAAGCCCATAAGTCATGGCACCCTTTTTAAAGCCCACAAGTTGTAGCACCCTTTTCAAAGCCCACAAGTCAGTGGCATTTTTTTAAAGCCCACAAGTCAATGGCACCTCTTCAAAGCCGATAAGTCAGTGGCACCTTCCCAAAAGCCCACAAGTCATGGCACCATTTTTAAGGCCTACAAGTCATGGCACCTTTTAAAGCCCACAGGTTAGCGTCAGTCAGTGGCACCCTTTTAAGTCCACTAGTCAGTGGCACCCTTTTAAGCCTATAAGTCAGTGGAACCTTTTAAAGCCTATAAGTTAATGGCACCCCTTAAAAGCCCATAAGTCAGTGGCATCCTTTTAAGCCCACAAGTTAGTGGCACCCCTAAAAGCCCGCAAGTCAGTGGCATCTCTCCAAAGACTACAAGTCAGTGGCACCCATTTAAAGCCCATACGAACTGGTGACACCTAAGTCAAAGCCTATACGAGATGATGGCACCCAAGTTTAAGTTAAGCTTGTATAAGCTGGCTGCACCTAAGTCAAAGCCCACATGAGCTGGTGGCACCCAAGTCTAAGTCAAAGCTTGCATGAGCTGGCAGCACCTGAGTCAAAGCCAACACGAGCTTGTGGCACCCAAGTCTAAGTCAAAGCCCACATGAGATGGTAGCACTTGAGTCAAAGCCCACATGAGCTGACGACACTCGAGTCAAAACCTACACGAGCTGGTGGCACCCAAGTCTAAGTCAAAGCCTACACGAGCTAGCGACAACCGAGTCAAAGCCTACACGAGCTGATGGCACCCAAGTCTAAGTCAAAGCTCGCATGAGCTGGCGACACCTAAGTCAAAGCCTATACGAGCAGGTGGCACCCAAGTCTAAGTCAAAGCCCGCACAAGCTCATGGCACTTGAGTCAAGCTAGTGGTACCCAAGTCTAAGTCAAAGCCCGCACGAGCTGGCGACACCCGAGTCAAAGCCCACATGATCTGGTGGCACCCAAGTCTAAGTCAAAGCCTACACAAGCTAGCGGTACCCAATTCAAAGCTTGCACGAGTTGATGGCACCTAAGTCTAAGTCAAAGCTCGCACGAGCTTGTGACACCCAAGTCAAAGCCCACACGAGCTGGTGGCACCCAAGTCTAAGTCAAAGCCTACACAAGCTGGCAGTACCCGAGTCAAAGCCCACACGAACTGGTGGCCCAAGTCTAAGTCAAAGCCCGCACGAGCTGGCGAAACCCGAGTCAAAGCCCTCATGAGCTGATGGCACCCAAGTCTAAGTTAAAGCCAGCATAAGCTGGTGACACCCAAGTCAAGGCCTACACGAGCTGATGGCACCCAAGTCTAAGTCAAAGCTCACACAAGCTGGGGCACCCAATTCAAGGCCCACATAAGCTGGTGGCACCCAAGTCTAAGTCAAAGCCCGCATAAGCTGACGACACTCGAGTTAAAGCTCACACGAGCTGGTGGCACCCAAGTCTAAGTCAAAGTTTGCAAGAGTTGGCATTACTTGAATTAAAGCCCACACGAGCTGATGGCACCTAAGTTTAAGTCAAAGACAGTATAAGTTGCTAGCACCCATAAAAATCCACGATACTCTGTACCTACCTAAGGGGGTCAAACCTCAAAAAACCTAACACCCTAGTGTCCTAGAAGTGTTAGTCCATCCCAAACAAAATATTGATTCCCAGCAACGTCAAAGAGAGGCATCTGTAGACACCTTATTTGTTTGAGATAATTTATAGCAATTTGGAGCATTAACGTGAGAGGGGGCATTGTTGCCCGGCGAAAATGTATTTTGAGGAGGTCAAGAAGGCCTAGGAATCATATCAAAGGTATATACAAAGATGTGGCATCAAATGATGTAGTTCATGATATCCGTGGATAAAAGATATGAGAAAATTCATAATTTTAGTTGAATATATCGATACATGGTTCTCATGTATCGATACAATTCTTTAACGTGCCAAAAATTTGAATGTCCCTATTTGTATTGATATAACATGTAGATGTATCAAACATGAGCCTCTATATCGATACAAGACCTCATGTATTGATACTAGGCCATGCCAAGACCAAAACATGCATTTTGTAATGAAATGTATTTATGCATATCAACATGTATCAATACAGTGGTTCATTGTATCGATACCATCAAGGTTTTTAAACCAAATGTATCGATACATTATGTAATGTATCGATACATGCAGGCCATTGTCACGGTCTTGGCATTTTTTACTCATTCACCATTGATCCAAAACTTGATTTTAACTCTTTTTTTGCATCAAGAAAGATCAAAACCCATATCAAATTATGAATTTAGACTTTTAAATTAATCAGAACATTTTTTGAAGTCTAAATGGGATCAATAAGGGTCAATATCACATGATCACCCTGCTCCCTAGTTTGTTGGCCAACATCGCCCTCAGCCACCCTATTTGCTAGAAAATTATTTTAGCATTTAAACCAGCCACCCTATGCCCATCACATTGGTAGCAAGTGGCTCCCTACAGCCACCCTATAGCCACCATGTTGACATCACTTTGTTCCTATTGAGAAATGGCCAAAAGCACCTTCAATTTGGCTCCAAAAGGCTAGTCTAAATGGACCACTTCTATCTCAGCAAAAAAAGGTTAGATTTCAGCTCAGTTTCAGCTTCGAAAACAAACTCCTACAACAAAAAAACCCAATCCCGTAGGTCTCCCCTAACCACCCAAAAACAACCCCAAAACACTCACTTTTAACTTCTACACATTCTAAAAAATCACCTTCATCCATACCAGAACCAAAACCTCATTGTTTTTCTCTTTTTTTAACCTCTACACATTCTAAAAAATCACTTTCATCCATACCAGAACCAAAACCTCATTGTTTCTCTCTTTTTCTTACTTATTAGCAACAAGGAAAAGAGAAAAATTCAAGCCATCTCTGTTGCTCCAACCGTTTGGCTAAAAATTAAAGTTTTGTTGGTAATTTCCTACTCTATCACTTGCATTTTCTGTTTTTTAGCATCTTCATCCTTTTAGTGAGCTCTCCATATTTCCATCACCTTCATAGGATTATCATGCATTATTATGGCATTTGGTTGTGGTAGTTTAGGATTTGGATGCCTTAATGCCTTTTGATGTGCAAAATAGCTCATTCGATCCTCATTAGTTTGATATCATTTGCTCATGCATTTCATGCCATATCCATGCATCTTGTTATCCTTAATCCATGTATGAATCATTAGCCTAACACATCTCAAGCACATTTACACATTAACTTGTGTGAATCATTGCCATTTTAATATTTTCTTGTCACAATACATAACACTTTCTTTGTCTAGACAATTGGTAAAGTTAGCATCACCATTCATGTCATGTGCCATCCCCTTGAATTTTTGTTATCTTCTTCTTGTCAAAATGCATGTTTGATGGCTGTCAAACTGATTTTCAAAACCCCTCAAGCCAAGCATGTTAACCTCAACTAATAAGGATTAGCATAGACTTAGTATTTTCCCTAAAGCTAGAAAAATATCTTAGAGAAAACTACGTTTTCCAGATATAGAATCTTGGTTAAACAAGCTCAAATCTTCTAATTTTAAAATGAAAATGGTCTCACAATAATTCCTTAAATGTTTTATGCCTTTTTCTTGAGTCAAAACCTTGAATGGTATGATCAACGGGCTGTTTCACCACCTCAAACTACTATAGGGCAATGCAAATGAGCATGTGATGCTCATGCCACTCTTTCCATTTAATCATTGACGTTCGAATGTCAATGACTCGATTTTGGACCTGTAGACATAAAAAATCAAATATATCCCCTAAAATCAAATTATTTTAAAATTCTTAACGATTTTTTATGAATTTTTTGATATTTTTCTATCAAAGCACGTCGAATTATCTTTAAAATGATGTCTTATTCACCCCTAGATCATTTCGGATGAGAGAGTTATGATTGTTCAAGTCTAAGCTGTCCAGAACCTTTAAAATCTAAACACGTATTCGGGTTGGGCTGTTCATGCCCACTAAATGATTTTTCCAAATTTTTCAAACATTTTTCCTAAAAGGTTCATGAAATTCCCTTTTTAAAAAGGCATTGTTTGCAATTTTTTGATACCAAATGAGTCTGAGGTGATTTTTTTCAAATTTTGACACACCTTGTACCTTATATGCTCTGCTAGCGGCACTATAAATCCAAACTTGAAAATTTATTCCCCCAGAAAGTGGCTTTTTGGGTAGTGGGAATATTTTTAGGATGACCCTCATTGAGTCACCTTTCTAATGGAGTCTTGTCCACCTTCTAAATCCTTCAAATCAATTTAGAATAAATTCGAGAAGCAAGATAGCGTGATGATATCCTCTATTTTTGATTTTGGTCAAAATCGAGTTATTATCTTCAATTTTGTCTCGAGACATTCGAATGTCTCTATGTCAGCCCAATTAGACTCGAGAATTGCTTTGACCTCCCATAGGCTCATGTCAAGGCACAAACACATTTTACATCTTTACCATTCTCATTCACAATAATTTTTTTGCCAAAAGTTGTTGAAAGGCTCTTACATTCCCTAAATCACAAGGTTTTGCTAACTTAAGTTTTCTAACTTGACTTCTCTAAAGAGTGTAAAATGTATTACTTTTGAGAATACTCCAACCCACCTTTCCTAGGGGATACTCCAACTTCGATTTTCAAATTATCAAGATTAAAAAAAATCTCTTGTCAAAATGATTTGTTATCTACGGGGATACTCCAACCCCAACCTTCCAAGGCAGTCCCACTTTTAATTATCAAGATTAAAAGAAACCTTCTTTGTAAAAATTATATGTAATCCACAGGGATACTCCAACCTTATCTTTCTGAAAAGATACTCTAACCCTATTTTCAACTATAATTAACTTTTTTCTCATTCTCCGACTTCTATGACTATGTCAAACAAATCTTGTTTAATCAAGGAACCTAGATGTATCTCGAAAACTATCGATTCTGTTATTCCCAAATAATCAATACCAATTGTGAGATAAATTGCAATAGTCCACCCATTTTCTTTATCATTGCATGAAATGATCCATGTTATGTTACTTCATTTATTATCTTACTAACATGATTTCTTTGGATGATTATTTGCATTCATGTTTTCCAATCATTTCAAATAAAACTAAAGGTAATGTACCGCTTGGGTATCTCTCCAGTGCCCAAAGTGGAACATTCCATTTTCAAAGTAAAATTCAAAGGTCATTTTTATTGAAAATCTCTATGTTCCCCATTTTTTTGGGTCGTATGTGAGATTAAATCTTTTTCACCAAAACTTGGACTATTTCTACAAGATTCATGCAGTAAAAAGGGTTATATCGAAATATGACGAGCTAAAATTGAAAGAATCAAAACTAAGATAAGAATCGCTAGTAAAGCACCGGTTTCGGGCGTCGTGAAGAGGTTCACACCTCATCGTGCATAATCAACTCCTAAACCCAAATGGTGAATCTTTGCACTACGTGGACCATGGGATCGATGTTTTAAGTTTCATAATTCAAAACATAGGTTTCAATAGGCATCCGATAATGCCTAGCCCAAAATGATCGGTAGCGACTCCAAGCGTTGGCCATTTTGTGATGGTCATTCGAGACTAATAAGATGAGCGATTCATCTTATGGTCCCCCTCACTGTACCATAAGTCAAGAATCCATACATTCTCGTTTTCATCACATCGCCAAAGGAAAAGTCTCAATCAAAAAGTCATTCCAAGCCAGGAAAATATTTTAAGTTGTATGCATTCATAGATCTACGAGGATCCACCCTGGGGTATGTTGCAACACTATGATAATACCAGAGATCATGTGAAAGGGTTTGAGAGTCGGTTACAATAACAAGTAAAGATCGATCCCTCTCATGACACCTCAAAATTAGTACATTATTGATTGCATGTTAACTTAAATTTTGATTTTTTTTATTTCAATATTCAATATTTAATTATAATTCTCATATATCTAAATAAAATTTTATTAAACAAATTTATTATTTTGTGTGAGAAAATCAATTATTTGATATGTTCCAAAATCAAAATATCTTACTCACCCCACTAGAAGTCCAGATGAATACGAAAGGTTTTTAAAATCAAAACATATTTCATACCGCACCAGATAGTTGTAGGAATATAAAAGGTTTTATTTTTACATAATTTGCAAAACTCAATTCTTTTGTTTTTCAAAAAAGGATATCTCATTATTAAAATAATCTGTAAAACCCCTCTCGCATGCTAGGAGAAATTTCATGTATTACTTTAACTCAGAGACATTGCTTTAATTTTTGAAAATTTTCATTTTATAAAAAATGAAAAAATTCTTCGTAAGACTTGGACTTCGTCAAAAAGATCCACATGTCCCCTAAAGCAAACCTTCGTCTTGAAAGCATTTCGGTGACCCTAAAGGACTCCTTCTAAGGTAAATTACTAAAATATCCCTGACATACCTTCAACATGAAAGTATCTCAT
>JBBYHO010023405.1:0-12142 GCA_038382025.1 Adansonia gregorii
ATTGATGCTTTGATAAGAAAAACCTCCTTTTCTACCAAATTTGGAATTAATGGTTGTCTTTTAACTGGGATAAACATAGATTCACATAATAATCTCCATTCTTTTAATAATTTGGACCATAAATTCACCCTTCTCTTTGGGATAAATGGGTTGATGCTTTGGCTTCATAAGAAAAAACTTCACTTCGCACCATTTTTTAGAATCAAAGTTCATATGTCAATTGGGATAATCATGGATTCACGTAATAATCTCTTTTTTTTTCATGAATGGGCACCATAAACACATTCTCCTTATTGGGATAAATGATAGTGATGCAAGAAAAACTTCACTTCCCACCACTTTCTTGAATCAAAGCTCATTTATCAATTGGGATAACATTGGATTCACATAATAATCTCGTTTCTTTTAATGATTGCACACCACACTCCTCTTTGGGTAAATGAATTGGTGCTTTGGTTTCACAAGAAAAACTTCACTTTCGACCACTTTTAGAACCAATGTTCATTTGTCGATTAGGACAATCATGGATTCACGTGATAATGTCCTTTTCTTTTCATAAATGATATTGATGCTTTGGTTTCATAAGAAAAACTTCACTTCCCACCATTTTTTGGAATCAAAATTTGTCTATCCAATGTGGTAAACATAGATTCACATAATAATCTCTATTCTTTTCCTGATCAGGCACCATGAATGCATTCCCCTTACTGGGATAAACGAAATGATGCCTTGGTTTTTTAAAAAAAACTTCACTTCCCACCATTTTTAGAAATCAAGCTTAATTTGTTGATGTTTCAGTTTCATACAAAAAACTTCTTTTTCTGCCTAATTTTGAATTAATGTTGGTGTTTCAACTAGGATAAACATGGATTCACATAATAATCTCCTTTGTTTAAACAACTGGGCACCATAATTTCATTCTCTCATTGGGATAAATGAGTTGATGCCTTGGTTTCATAAGAAAAACTTCACTTGGCACCATTTTTTAGAATCAAAGTTCATTTGTCTATTGGGATAATCATGGATTCACGTAATAATATTCTTTCTTTTCATGAATGGGCACCATAAACATATTCTCCTCATTGGGATAAATGATAGTGATTCTTTGGCTTCGCAAGAAAAACGTCACTTTCCACCATTTTTTGGAATCAAAATTCATTTGTCAATTGGGATAATCATAGATTCACGTAATAATCTCGTTTCTTTTAATGATTGCACACCACAAATTCATTCTCCTCTTTGGGTAAATGAATTGGTGCTTTGGTTTTACAAAAAAAAAAGCTTCACTCCCTACCATTTTTTCGAATCAAAGTTCATTTGTTAGTTGCTTAACCATGGATTCACATAATTATCTCTTTTTTTTCATGAGTGGGTCGTAAACACATTCTCCATATTACGATAAATGATATTGACGCTTTGGTTTCATAAGAAAAACTTCACTTCCTACCATTTTCTAGAATCAAAATTTGTCTATAAAATGTGGTCAACATAGATTCACCTAATAATCTCCTTTCTTTTCTTGATTGGGCAACATGAACACATTCTCCTTACTGGGATAAACGAATTGATGCCTTGGTTTCATAAGAAAAACTTTACTTTCCACCATTTCTAGAGTCAAAGTTCATCTGTCAATTGGAATAAACATTGATTCGAGTAATAATCATCTTCCTTTTCAAGATTGGGCACCATAAACACATTCCCCTCATTGGGATAAATGATATTGATGCTTTGATTTCGAAAGAAAAACCTCTTTTTCTACCAACTTTGGAATTAATGGTCATCTTTTAACTGTGATAAACATGGATTCACGTAATAATCTCCATTCTTTTAATAATTAGGGCCGTAATTTCATCATTTTCATTGGGATAAATGGGTTGATGCTTTGGTTTCATAAAAAAAACTTCACTTCGCACCATTTTTTAGAATCAAAGTTCTTTTTTCGATTGGGATAATCATGGATTCACGTAATAATCTCTTTTTTTTTCGTGAATGGACACCATAAATATATTCTTCTCATTGGATAAATGATAGTGATGCTTTGGCTTCACAAGAAAAACTACACTTCCTACCCTTTTTTAGAATCAAAGTTCATTTGTCAATTGGGATAATCATAGATTCACGTAATAATCTCCGTTCTTTTCATGAATGGGCACCATAAACACATTCTCCATATTGGGATAAATGATAGTGATGCTTTGGCTTCACAAGAAAAACATCACTTTCCGCCACTTTCTTGAATCAAAGTCCATTTTTCAATTGGGATAAGCATGGATTCACGTAATAATCTGATTTTTTTTTTTAATTATTGCATGCCACAAATTCATTCTCCTTTTTGGGTAAATGAATTGGTGCTTTGGTTTCTTAAGAAAAACTTCACTTCCCACCATTTTTTAGAATCCATGTTCATTTGTCAATTGGGATAATCATGGATTCATGTGATAATGTCTTTTTCTTTTCATAAATGATATTGATTCTTTGGTTTCATAAGAAAAACTTCACTTCCCACCCTTTTTTGGAATCAAAATTTGTCTATTAAATGTGGTAAACATCGATTCACATAATAATCTCCAGTCTTTTCTTGATTGGGCACCATGAACGCATTCTCCCTATTGGGATAAATGAATTGATGCCTTGGCTTCTTAAGAAAAACTTCACTTCTCGCCATTTTTAGGAATCAAACTTAATTTGTCGACGCTTCAGTTTCATGCGAAAAACTTCTTTTTTTTACTAAATTTTAAATTAATGTTGGTCTTTCAACTAGGATAAACATGGATTCACATAATAATCTCCTTTGTTGTAATGATTGGGCACCATAATTTCATTCTCTCATCGGGATAAATAAGTTGATGCTTTGGTTTCATAAGAAAAACTTCACTTGGCACCATTTTTTAGAATCAAAGTTCATTTTTCAATTCGGATAATCATGGATTCACATAATAATCTCTTTTTTCTTCATGAATGGGCACCATAAACACATTCTCCTCATTGGGATAAATGGTATTGATGCTTTGGTTTCGAAAGAAAAACTTCTCTTTTTACCAACTTTTGAATTAATGTCGTCTTTTGATGGGGATAACCACAGATTCACATAATAATCTCCTTTCGTTTAATAATTGGGCAGCACAAATTCATTCTACTTATTGGGATAGATGAATTGATGCATTCATTTCATAAGAAAAACCTCACTTCCCACCATATTTTAGAATCAAAGTTCATTTCTCAATTAGGATAATCATGGATTCACGTAATAATCTCGTTTCGTTTAATGACTGCATGCCACAAATTTATTCTCCTCATTGGGTAAATGAATTGATGCTTTGGTTTCATATGAAAAACTTCACGTCACACCATAAAACTTTACGTCACATCATTTTTTAGAATCAAAGTTCATTTATCGATTGGGATAATCATGGATTCACGTGATAATCTCCTTTTTTTTTTGGATTGGGCACCATAAACACATTATCCTTATTGGGATAAGTGGTACTGATGCTTTAGTTTTGAAGGAAAAACAACTCTTTCTACTAAATTTGGAATTAATGGTCATCTTTTAACCTGGATAAACATGGATTTACTTAATAATCTTAATTCTTTTAATAATTAGGACCATAATTTCATTCTCCTTATCGAGATAAAATGGGCTGATGCTTTGGTTTCATAAGAAAAACTTCACTTCGTGCCATTTTTTAGAATCAAATTTCATTTGTCGATTGGGATAATCATGGATTCACGTAATAATCTCCTTTCTTTTCATGAATAGGCACCATAAACATATTCTACTCATTAGGATAAATGATAGTGATGCTTTGGCTTCACAAGAAAAACTTCACTTCCCACCATTTTTTAGAATCAAAGTTTATTTGTCAATTGGGATAATCATTGATTCACGTAATAATCTTATTTCTTTTAGTGATTGCACACCACAAATTCATTCTCCTCATTGGGTAAATGAATTGGTGCTTTGGTTTCATAAGAAAAACTTCACTCCCTACCATTTTTTAGAATCAAATTTCATTTGTCAGTTGGATAACCATGGATTCACGTAATTATCTCCTTTCCTTTTATGAATGGGCTGTAAACACATTATCCACATTACGATAAATGATATTGATGCTTTGGTTTCATAAGAAAAACTTCACTTCTTACCATTTTCTATAATCAAAATTTGTCTATCAAATGTGGTAAACATAGATTCACCTAATAATCTCTTTTTTTTCCCTGATTGGGCACTATGAACACATTCTCCTTACTAGGATAAACGAATTGATGCCTTGGTTTTGTAAGAAAAACTTTACTTCCCACCATTTCTAGAATCAAAGATCATCTGTCGATTGGAATAAACATTGATTTGAGAAATAATCATCTCCCTTTTCAAGATTGGGCACCATAAGCACCTTCTCCTCATTGGGATAAATGATATTGATGCTTTGATTTTGAAAGAAAAACCTCTCTTTCTACCAAATTTGGAATTAATGGTCATCTTTTAACCGGGACAAACATGGATTCACATAATAATCTCGATTCCTTTAGTAATTAGGAGCATAATTTAATTCTCCTCAGTGGGATAAATGGGTTGATGCTTTGGTTTCATAAGAAAAACTTCACTTCGCATCCCTTTTTTAGAATTAAAGTTCATTTGTCCATTGGGATAATCATGGATTCACGTAATAATCTCGTTTTGTTTAAGGGTTACGTGCCATAAATTTATTATCCTTATTGGGTAATTGAATTGATGCTTTGGTTTCACATGAAAAACTTCACGTCACACCATTTTTTAGAATCAAAGTTCATTTGTCGATTAGGATAATCATGGATTCACATAATAATCTCTTTTTTTTTCATGAATGGGCATCATAGACACATTCTCCTCATTGGGATAAATGATAGTGATGATTTGGTGACACAAGAAAAACTTCACTTCCCACCGCTTTTTTAAATCAAAGTTCATTTGCCAATTGGGATAATCATGGATTCACGTAATAATCTCTTTTCTTTTCATGAATGGGTACCATAAACACATTCTCCTCATTGTGATAAATGGTATTGATGCTTTGGTTTTGAAAGAAAAACTTCTCTTTCTACCAATTTTTGTATTAATGTTCATCTTTCGATAGGGATAACCATAGATTCTCATAATAATCTCCTTTCGTTTGGTGATTGGGCATCACAAATTCATTCCACTTGTTGGGATAGATGAATTGATGCATTCGTTTCATAAGAAAAACCTTACTTCCTACCATATTTTTGAATCAAAGTTCATTTGTCAATTGGGATAATCATGGATTCATGTAATATTCTAGTTTCGTTTAATGATTACATGCCACAAATTTATTCTCCTCATTGGGTAAATGAATTGATGCTTTGGTTTTATATGAAAAACTTCATGTCACACCATTTTTTAGAATTAAAGTTCATTTATCGATTGGGTTAATCATTGATTCACGTGATAATCTCTTCTCTTTTTAGGATTGGGTACCATAAACACATTATCCTCATTGGGATAAAAGGTGTTGATGCTTTGGTTTCGAAAGAAAAACTACTTTTTCTATTAAATTTGGAATTAATGGTCATCTTTTAACGGGGATAAATATGGATTCACGTAATAATCTACATTCTTTTAATAATTAGGACCATAATTTCATTCTTCTCATTAGGATAAAATAGGCTGATACTTTGGTTTCATAAGAAAAACTTTATTTCGCACCATTTTTTAGAATCAAAATTCATTTGTCGATTGGGATAATCATGGATTCACATAATAATCTCCTTTCTTTTCATGAATAGTCGCCATAAACATATTCTCCTTATTGGGATAAATGATAGTGATGCTTTGGCTTCACAAGAAAAACTTCATTTCCCACCAATTTTTTAGAATCAAAGTTTATTTGCCAATTGGGATAATCATGGATTCACATAATAATCCCGTTTCTTTTAATGATTGCACACCACAAATTCATTCTCCTCTTTGGGTAAATGAATTGGTGCTTTAGGTTCATAAGAAAAACTTCACTCCCCACCATTTCTTAGAATCAAAGTTCATTTGTCAGTTGGATAACCATGGATTTACGTAATTATCTCTTTTCCTTTCATGAATGGGCCATAAACACATTCTCCACATTACGATAAATGATATTGATGCTTTGGTTTCATAAGAAAAACTTCACTTCCTACCATTTTCTAGAATAAAAAATTGTCTATCAAATGTGGTAAACATAGATTCACCTAATAATCTTCTTTCTTTCCTTGATTGGGCACCATGAACACATTCTCCTTACCAGGATAAATGAATTGATGCCTTGGTTTCGTAAGAAAAACTTTAATTCCCACCATTTCTAGAATCAAAGTTCATCTGTCAATTGGAATAAACATTGATTTGAGTAATAATGGTCTTCCTTTTCAAGATTGGGCACCATAAACACATTCTCCTCGTTGGGATAAAAGATATTGATGCTTTGGTTTTGAAAGAAAAACTACTCCTTTTACTAAATGTGGAATTAATGGTCATCTTTTAATCGAGATAAACATAGATTCACATAATAATCTCCATTCTTTTAATAATTTGGACCATAATTTCATTCTCCTTATTGGGAAAAAATGGGCTGATGCTTTGCTTTCATAAGAAAAACTTCACCTCGCCACATTTTTTAGCCCCAAAGTTCATTTATCAATTGGGTTAATCATGGATTCACGTAATAATCTCTTTTCTTTTCATGAATGGGCACCATAAATACATTTTCCTCAATGGGATAAAGGATGTTGATGCTTTGGTTTCATAAGAAAAACTTCAATTCCCATCATTTTTTAGAATCAAAGTTCATTTGGCGATTGGGATAATAATGGATTCACATAATAATCTCCTTTGTTTTCATGAATAGGCACCATAAATACATTCTCCTCATTGGGATAGAGGATATTGATTCTTTGGTTTCATAAGAAAAAATTTAATTCCCACCATTTTTTAGATTCAAAGTTCATTTGTCGATTAGGATAATTATGGATTCACATAATAATCTCTTTTCTTTTCATGAATGGACACCATAAATATATTCTTCTCATTGGGGTAAATGATAGTGATGCTTTGGCTTCACAAGAAAAACTTCACTTCCCACCACTTTTTTGAATCAAAATTCATTTGTCAATTGGGATAATCATGGATTCACATAATAATCTCATTACTTTTAATGATTGCACACCATAAATTCATTCTCCTCTTTGGGTAAATGAATTGGTGCTTTGGTTTCATAAGAAAAACTTCACTTCCTACCACTTTTTAGAATCAATGTTCATTTGTCAGTTGGGATAATCATGGATTCACATGATAATGTCCTTTTCTTTTCATAAATGATATTCATGCTTTGGTTTCATAAGAAAAACTTCACTTCCCACCACTTTTTAGAATCAATGTTCATTTGTCAGTTGGGATAATCATGGATTCACGTGATAATGTCCTTTTCTTTTCATAAATGATATTCATGCTTTGGTTTCATAAGAAAAGCTTCACTTCCCACCATTTTTTGGAATCAAAATTTGTCTATTAAATGTGGTAAACATAGATTCACGTAATAATCTCCATTCTTTTCTTGATTGGGTGCCATGAATGCATTCTCCTTTCTGGGATGACGAATTGATGCCTTGGTTTCATAAGAAAAACTTCACTTCCCACCATTTTTAGAAATCAAACTTAATTTGTCGATGCTTCGGTTTCATACGAAAAACTTCTTTTTCTACCAATTTTTGAATTAATGTTGGTCTTTCAACTGGGATAAACATGGATTCACAAAATAATCTTTTTTCTTTTAATGATTGGGCACCATAATTTCATTCTTTTATTGGGATAAATGAGTTGATGCTTTGATTTCATAAGAAAAACATCACTTCGCACCATTTTTTAGAATCAAAGTTCATTCGTCAATTGGGATAATCATGGATTCACATAATAATCTCTTTTTTTTCATGAATGGGCACCATAAACACATTCTCTTCATTGGGATAAATGGTATTGATGCTTTGGTTTCAAAAGAAAAACTTCTCTTTCTACCAAATTTTGAATTAATGTTCATCTTCCAATTGGGATAACCACAGATTCACATAATAATCTCCTTTCGTTTAATGATTGGGCAGTACAAATTCATTCTACATGTTGGGATAGATGAATTGATGCATTTGTTTCATAAGAAAAACCTCACTTCCCACCATATTTTAGAATCAAAGTTTATTTGTCAATTGGGATAATCATGGATTCACATAATAATCTCGTTTCGTTTAATGATTGCGTGCCATAAATTTATTCTCCTCTTTGGGTAAATAAATTGATGCTTTGGTTTCATAAAAAGAACTACACTTCTCATTGTTTTTTAGAATCAAAGTTCATTTCTTGATTGGGATAATCATGGATTCATGTGAAAACCTCTTTTCTTTCATGATTGGGCACCATAAACCCATTCTTCTCCTTGGGATAAATGGTATTGATGCTTTGGTTTCATAAGAAATACTTCTTTTTCTATCAATTTTTGAATTAATGTTCATCTTTTAGCTTGGATAAACATGGATTCACATAATAATCTCCATTCTTTTAATGATTGGGCATCATAATCTTGTTCTCGTCATTGGGATAAATGATTTGATGCTTTAGTTTCATAAGAAAAACTTTACCTCTCACCATTTTTAAGAACCAAAGTTCATTTGTCAATTGGGATACATGAACTGATGCTTCCATTTCATAAGAAAAACTTCACTTTGCACCATGTTTTAGAATCAAAGTTCATCTATCAAATGTTGTAAACACAGATTCATGTAATAATCTCCTCTCTTTTCATGACTGGGCAGCATAAATGCATTCTTGTTATTGGGATAAACCAATTGATGCTTTGGTTTTATAAGAAAAACTTTACTTCCCATCATTTTTTAGAATCAAAGTTCATTTGTCAATTGGGATAATCATGGATTCACGTAATAATATCATTTCTTTTAATGATTGCGTGCCATAAATACATTCTCCTTATTCAGATGAATAATATTGACGCTTTGGTTTCATAAGAAAAACTTCATTTCCTACCATTTTTTAGAATCAAAGTCATTTGTCAATTAGGATAATCACAGATTCTCAAGATAGTCTCCTCTCTATTCTTGATTGGGCTCTATCAACGTATTCTCCTTACCAGGATAAACGAATTAATTCCTTGGTTTCAAAAGAAAAACTTTACTTGCCACCATTTCTAGAATCAAAGATCGTCTATCAATTCGGGTAAACTTCGATTCGTGTAATAATCTTTTTCCTTTTCATGATTAGGCATCATAAACACATTCTTCTAATTGGGATAAATGATAGTTATGCCTTGGTTTCATAAGAAAAACTTCTCTTTCTACCAATTTTTGAATTAATGTTCATCTTTCAACTGGGATAAACATGGATTCACATAATAATCTCCATTCTTTTAATGGTTTGGCACCATAATTTTATTCTCCTCATTTAGGATAAATGAGTTGGTGATTTGTTTTCATATGAAAAACTTCACTTCAGACGATTTTTAAAATCAAAGTTCATTTGTCAATTGTGATAATCATGGATTCACGTAATAATCTCCTTTCTTTTCATGAATGAGCACCATAAACACATTCTTCTTATTGGGATAAATGATGTTAATGCTTTGGTTTCATAAGAAAAAATCACTTCCCACCAATTTTTAAAATCAAATTTTGTATATCAAGCATGGTAAACATGGATTCACATAATAATCTCTTTTCTTTTCATGATTAGGCACCATAAACGCATTCTCCTAATTGGGATAAACAAATTGATGCATTAGTTCCATAAGAAAAACTTGACTTCCCACCATATTTTAGAATCAAAGTTTTTTGTCAGTTGGAATAATCATGGATTGACGTAATAATCTCGTTTCTTTTAATGATTGCATGCCACAAATGCATTCTCCTCATTGGGTAAAAGAATTAATGCTTTGGTTTCATAAGAGAAACTTCACTTCCCACCATTTTTTAGAATCAAAATTCTTTTATCGATTGGGATAATCATGGATTCACGTGATAGTCTCTTTTCTTTTCGTGATTGGGCTCCATAAACACATTTTTCTCATTGGAATAAATTGTATTGAGGCTATGGTTTCGTAAGAAATTTTTTTTTACCAATTTTTGAACTAATGTTCATCTTTCAGCTGGGATGAACATGGATTCACATAATAATCTTCGTTCTTTTAATGATTGGGCGTCATAATTTCATTCTCCTCATTGGGATAAATGAGTTGATGCTTTAGTTTCATAAGAAAAACTTTTCTTCGCACCATTTTTTTAGAATCAATGTTCATTTGTCAATTGGGATAATCATGGATTCATGTAATAATCTCCTTTGTTTTCATGAATAGGCACCATAAACACATTCTCCTCATTAGGATAAATGATATTGATGCTTTGGTTTCATAAGAAAAACTTCACTTCTCACCATTTTTTAGAATCAAAATTTGTCTATGAAATGTGATAAACATAGATTCATGTGATAATCTCCTTTTTATTCTTGATTGGGCACCACCAATGCATTCTCCTTATTGGGATAACCGAATTGATACCTTGGTTTCAAAAGAAAAACTTTACTTCCCACCATTTCTAGAATCAAAGTTCATCTTTCAATTGGAGTACACATGGATTAGCGTAATAATCTTCTTTCTTTTCATGATTGGGCACCATTAACACATTCTCCTCATCAGTATAAACGATATTGATGACTTGGTTTCATAAGAAAAGTTTCTCTTTCTACCAATTTTTGAATTAATGTTCATCTTTTAATTAGGATAAACATGGATTCACATAATAATCTATATTCTTTTAATGATTGGGTTCCATAATCTCATTATAAATGAATTGATGCTTTGGTTTCAAAAGAATAACTTCACTTCCCACCATTTTTTAGAATCAAAGTTCATTTGTCAATTGGGATAATCATGGATTTCCATAATAAGCTTGTTTCTTCTAGTGATTACGCGCCACAAATTCAATCTCCTTATTGGTTAAATGAATTGATGCTTTGGTTTCATAATAAAAACTTCACTTCCCACCATTTTTTAGAATCAAAGTTTATTTGTCGATTGGGATAATCATGGATTCATGTGATAATCTACTTTCTTTTCATGATTGGGCACCATAAACACATTCTCCGCATTGGGATAAATGGCATTGATGCATTGGTTTCAACATAAAAAACTTCTTTTTCTACTAATTTTTGAATTAATGTTCATCTTTTAATTGGGATAAACTTGGACTCACATAGTAATCTTTTTTCTTATAATGATTGGGCACCATAATTTCATTCTCCTCATTGGGATAAATGAGTTGATGCTTTGCTTTCAAAAGAACAACTTCACTTCCCACCATTTTTTAGAATCAAAGTTCCTCTATCAGTTAGGATAATCATGGATTCACGTAATAATCTCATTTATTTTAATGATTGTGCACCACAAATTCATTCTCCTCATTGGGTAAATGAATTGATGCTTTGGTTTCACAAGGACAGCTTCACTTCCTATTATTTTTTAGAATCAAAGTTCATTTGTCGATTGGGATAATCATGGATTCATGTGATAATATCCTTTCTTTTCATGATTGGGTGCCAAAAACACATTCTCCTCTTTGGGATAAATGGTATTGATGCTTTGGTTTTATAAGAAAAACTTTTTTTTTGCTAATTTTTGAATTAATGTCCGTATTTTAACTGCAATAAACATGGATTCATATAATAATCTCTATTCTTTTAATGATTGGGCATCATAATCTCATTCTCTTCATTGGATAAATAAGTTGATGCTTTGATTTTTTAAGAAAAACTTCATTTCGCACCATCATTTAGAATCAAAATTCATTTGTCAATTGAGATAATCATGGATTCACATAATTATCTCTTTTCTTTTCATAAATGGGCACCATAAACACACGCACCTCATTGGGATAAATGATATTGATGCTTTGGTTTTGTAAGAAAAACTTCACTTCCCACCATTTTGTAGAATCAAAATTTGTTTATCAAATGCGTTAAACATAGATTCACCTAATAATCTCCTTTGTTTTCTTGATTGGGCACCATGAACGCATTCTCCTTACTAGGATAAACAAATTGATGGCTTGGTTTCATAAGAAAAAG
>JBBYHO010023447.1:3178-54688 GCA_038382025.1 Adansonia gregorii
GTTTTAATTTTTGTTGAAAGATTAGGGTTTTATGTGAAATTATTTATGACATTGTTATTATCATGTAATTTAATTTGATTTTGGGGATATTTGGTAATTTAGTTTAATTGTTGTTGAGAGATTAGGTAATGATTAATTTGGAGGAAAATATTGATGCCTTTTTTTTTAATTTTTTGTTATTTAGTTTAATAAATTAAGTTAATTTTTTGTTGAAAGATTATGTACTTAGTAATTTATATGAAATTATTTATGATTTTGTTAATATTTGTAATTTAGTTTGATAAATTTATGTGATGAGTTTAGTTTAAGCATTATTTAAAGATTAAGTAATGATTAAATTAAATGAAACTCTTCATGATTTTGTTAAATATTTCGTAATTTAGTCTGATAAAATTAATCTAATTTTTGTTTAAAGATTATGAATTTAACAATTTATATGAAATTATTTATGATTTTAGAAATTTTTAAAATTTTAGTTTGATAACTTTTTAATTTTGTTGAAAGGTTTGATATTGATTTATTTTAATATAGAAAAGCAAACTAATTTATGTAAAAAATTTTTGTAACATTGTTAATTATTTGTTAAATTTAGTTTGATATTTAACTGCAAAAAAACTATTAACAATAAAAATTTAAAAATTATTAAAGTTAATTTGATAAGTATCAAGACATTAAAAATATTAAAATTTTTGTTAAAACATAACAATAAAATTATTAAATATTTTTGCGTTGCTATTATATTTTCCTGCCTCATTGATTAAATCAATTATTGCATGATTTAGTAAGAAATGTGAACTTTACTTTTCTAAATGTTAAGAATTTGATTTCTAGTTGTAAGAATAATTTTAATTAATTCAATGGCTTCATCATCGTTGTTGAGATTGCAAGATAATTATATATCATCAGTGGTCTATCAAGAGTTATTCAAATTTTATGAATATTATCTTTAGTACATTATTATTTACAATTTTATAATTGTAAATTATTGATGCTTTAACAAGATACCCATCAAGTTTTATGGTTACGCAAAACTCCTTTTGATGATCTGCATCCTTGTATTGTAAACCATTTAAAGACATATTTTATGATTCAGTTGAAGTACGATGATGTCAAATGGAGTTTTAATTAATAAGTGCATTGATTGAATGATGTGAAACTTGAGACAAACAATTTTCATTTTTCATATGGCGAATACACTATTATTGTGGATTTGTTGTGCTTTAACTAGGATTGCCAGCCAATGTAGGCGGTAACAGGGCCCAGCTTGATAGATTGTAATGATACATGCCAAAATTTATTGGGCGTGGTCTTACCAGAGGATTGTGTTAGGGGCTCAATAATGAAACTAACTTGGTTACAACAACCTTTTAAAATCTTCGTAGAATTTTAGTGCATGCTACTAGAACGTATCTTTTATGCTTAATTAGAGAAATGCTAATGCCTAAGAAATTAAGCAATCAGGTGTGTTTAATGTACCTTTCTTTACTACAAAATTTTGAGAAGGTTAGAACTCATAGTTGGGGTTTTGCTTGTTCGAGCTTTTTGTGTAGGGAATTATGTCATGTAATAGTTTCAACAACTCTTAATATGATAGTTATTTAGTGCTTTGCAATCATGGGCATGGTATTAATTTCCATTTCATGCACCATGCATTAGAGTATCTCTTATATACCTTCTTAGAAGTAGGTAATCAACTAAGTATTTAATTTATGCAACAATGACTTGTACTTGCGTATGGGTTATTAAGATTTTATATGTATTTTAATAGATGGAGCTGTTGAAAAGATCACATTAGTATTTTATCGGATGTCAGAAGTATCAAAGTAGCACTAGGTTGCATAAAATGTGATAAGATAAATATTTTCATTGTTAGATTCAAGTTTTTGCATATTTAACCTTTATGTTTAGTAATAATTTTCCATAATTATTCGTACTTTGTGTATTTAACCCTTGTTCGAGCTTTTTGTGTAGGGAATTGTGTCATGTAATAGTTTCAACAACACCTAATATGACAGTTATTTAGTGCTTCGCAATCATGGGCATGGTATTGATTGCCATTTCATGCACCACGCATTAGAGTATTTCTTATATACCTTCTTGGAAGTAGGTAATCAACTAAGTATTTAATTTATATAGCAATGACTTGTACTTACATATGGGTTATTAAGATTTTATATGCATTTTAATAGATAGAGCTGTTGAAAGGATCATATTAGTATTTTATCGGATGTCAGAAGTATCAAAGTAGAAGTAGGTTTCATAAAATATGATAAGATAAATATTTTCATCGTTAGATTCAAGTTTTTGCATATTTAGCCCTTATGTTTAGTAAGAATTTTCAACATTAGTCGTAGTTTGTGTATTTAACCCTTGTTCAAGCTTTTTCTGTAGGGAATTGTGCCATGTAACAGTTTCAACAACTCTTAATATGACAGTTATTTAGTGCTTCACAATCATGGGCATGGTATTAATGGCCATTTCATGCACCACGCATTAGGGTATCTCTTATATACCTTCTTGGAAGTAGGTAATCAACTAAATATTTAATTTATACAACAATGACTTGTACTTGCATATGGGTTACTAAGATTTTATATGTCTTTCAATAGATGGAGCTGTTGTCGGACGTCAGAAGTATCAAAGTACTAGGTTGCATAAAATATGATAAGATAAATATTTTCATTGTTAGATTCAAGTTTTTGCATATTTAACCCTTATGTTTAGTAATAATTTTCCATAATTATTCTTAGTTTGCGTGGATGTCATATTCTTTTAATGAAATTATGGCATGCCTCCCACAGATGCGTACAATTATAGCCATATCTGGATTGTAAATAAAATTTTGATATGCTTTGCAGTTATGGAGTGGCATCACATAGATACGGTATTACACCAATTTGGGATGCAATAACCAATCCCCCAAACACCAGTGAATCTTAAAAATTTTCACAAAATTAACATGCATAGTCATATGAGGAATTTTTGCAAGGAGTCATAATAAATGAATTGATTGGTGGGATAATAATTCTAATCAAATTCTTAGTGGTTTCTTAATTTTTGGTATAATTTCATAACATTAGATGGTGTATGGATGAACATGGCATTTTTTGGTCCACCATGGAATTTTAGGATATTATGAGTATGTCATTTCCCTAACAAACTTCAAATTTAGGCCTTTTTACACAAGAAATAGAGTTTCCCAAACCTAGTTGACAGTGTGGAGTTAGGAAGAGATGTCAACCTACCTTATCACATGTTAATAATGCCAGTGCATCCATAATGTTATTTAGTCATCCTGAACTTGAATGTGGTCATGGATTATCATCCAGTTACTGATATGCATTTTGTTACCTACGGATGATGATGGTGATAGGTGCTACTGACCCGAATCGCCAACAAGTAGGTTAGATGCCTCTTTTTGACCCCAACTTCTAGTTTTGCATATTTATCTAAAATGTATTAGTTTAGGGACCTAGCTTCAGCCTTTAATGGTACTAGTATGTATCTTAGTTTTGGTTCACTAGGAGTTGGCATTTAGCAGTGGGTTACAATATTTAGATATAATAGATGTGGGTCCCTCCATGAGTGATTTACTAGTACATGTCTTATTCATATACCCATGTATATGCAATCAAAATTTGTCATAGTTAGAACAATGGCTCTTAGGAAGATAGAGAGTTGCATGAAATATGACTTGTTCTTGGTAAGTGGGGATTTTTTTTACACATTATCAAATGAAAGACTCTATCGTGAGAGGAAAGAAAATGAGATTATGCCATGCTAGCCATTCATGTTCTCCTTTTAGAATTGATTTACATGATGATAACTTGGACAATGTTGCATGCATAGGGCATGTATGTTGATTTCTCCTTGCAAACAATATAGTGATTATAGGTTGGGAATATATTCTTTCTTCCAATGTTCATTTTTAAAAGATAAAAAATAAAACCCAAAGCCTTTATGCTCGAGATTACTTGCATTGTTCCAGACAAATTAGAAAAGTGGTGTGGCCGCATGAGCAAGTTTCTCAGTACTTATACTGGTTGCCTAGATCAACAATAAGTACTTATACTAGCTATGATGATCATCGCCACCTCCAGTAGTAGATAAGAAATGAGAAGCATTGATGTCATAACATACCCATATGTGAATTTCGGCATATCAAAGAAAAAAAATCTTATGTTTCAGAATAACGTCCTAGCTGTCAGAACGAATCACACACTTGATCTTCTCATACAACTATTATAAGATGGTTCAAAACTTGAAGTCACCACTGATCATTTTGGCCTAGGTGTGATCAGACACCAATTAAATTTGATCCTTTTAATGTTTTGAAATTCATTTTTTAAAAGGTTGATTTTAGGGTTTGCACTTAAAGTCTAGAGAAAGAACTGGATTCGAGGGTTGGTTACACATAAAAAAGATTAATTTCCCTTCACTATACCTAAAAATCGATTCCAACTAATCATTTTTTATCACAAGTTCAATTTTCTTTGTTTTAAATTCAATATTCACAATATTCACCCTTAATCATCATAAAAGTTTTATAATGATTTCATTAAAAGTGAATAATTCAAAAATTTTGCTAAAATTTTCTAAGCTCTGTAAAGTTCGGTAGACCATGAAATATAAAAAAAAAATTCTTAGATTTGACATTTGAAAAAAGATATTTCAAATTCAAAATAAATTCTAACATCTTTCCCATCGAAATGATAAAAGATTCAGAAAAAGATCCTCATGCAAAAATATTGCCTTAATTTATGAAAAACATGAACAGAAATAATAAACAAGATCAACACAAAGTTTATCTCGTGACCAAACATCGAATAAATAAAAGAAATCAAATAATGATAAAAAACTAGCTTAGATTCATGTTGTGATTTAAAGCCAAAACTTTTGGTAAAATTTGAATAAAATATGAAAATAAGAGAAAAAGGATTTTTTTGAAGAAATTTTCAAAAAAGTGTTTAAAAATCAAAATAAATTTGAAATCAAGTAAACTTCACTAGTTATTGCAAAACAAGGAATTTTTTAGAAGTTTTTGAAAAAATGGTGAAACGATGAAATTAGAAATCAATAAGAGTTTGAAAATTAGGGCAAAAAAATAATTTTTATGAAATTTGCAAGTCTTACAATTAGCCTTCAGGAACCTACCACTTAACATTTCAATGTCTTCAAGTTCCTAAGGCAACAGAACCAATGCCTTTCTTGATGTTTTGAAATGCCTTGAAAAGCATTATGATGAAATTTGGAAATTATGTCATCTCTCAAAAACAAAAAACAACTTTGACTTTTGTTACTTCTCAATTTTTTCTCCATTTAAGCAAACTCCAAAAGTTATAAATGACAAATTATTGGAAAGGCAATTAATAAGGTTTCATCTAAAAATAGTAAGAGGAAATAGAGCACTTTAACAAAATAGAAGAAAAATTCATAACTTTGTCCAGTGGACTCTAAATCAAACATCCTATATGTTTTTGGAAAGCTTATTCAAGTTAGCTTAATAAAAAATTACTAAAAAAATCTTAGAAAATCATTTACTAGGCCTAAAATGAGACACTTTACACTATGGTAAATATTCATAGGGGGTTTGTGCAATATATGAAGAAATGTTTATTTGCAACTTAAATGACATTGGAATCAAGCCCATAATAGCTCATTGGAAAGATCATTCAATGTGGTTTTATACTAAAAATACTAAGAAAATCCTAGGAAGTTATTTCATGTGAAAACATAACACTAAAATAATGAATCAATTTTCATCATGAATCAATCAAATCTAAATCAAATTACATGAACACTAGCAAAATCATGAAGCAATTGCAAGATATCAACAAAATGTGCATGGTTGAAATGCAATAAAAAATATCTAAGATGGAATTTCACTTAAAATTCAGAAAAAAACTAGATCTAATCACATAAAAATAAAGAAATAAAAAAAGATCATAAATATAATATTTGCTGAATTATCTTTTGTTAATTCTAGGTAGATTGTAATCCAAATTAGCTAAATCACAAGCTTAATCAACATGCTAGATGTTATGAAACATGAAATATCATGTAATGCAAATGAACACTATGCTTTCAAGAGAATTTAAGATCAAGCATCATGCAATCACCATAGTCGAACATGAATTAAAGAGATCTAGATCTAAACAATATTAATTAAGTAAGAAACAAGATTTAGAATGGCATTGCTAAGAAATAAGTGAAAAACTATTTCTTTAGGTTTCCTCTCCAAGAAAGTTGAGAGTCTTTCGCAAAAAATCTAAAAATTTTGTTAAAATGAAAGCCTTTCTTTGAATGGCACCACACAATTGTATTTATAGGAATTTTGTTATTTTTCTATTAATAGCCCAAAAATGTCTACTAACTAATTAACTTCTAGTAACAACTTCTAACCACCTTTAATTACTATTAACAACCAAAACAAACTTTAGGCATATGTCATATGGAATTCAACCTTATGATAAAACTTGTAACTAGTCTTGTACATTTGTTTTTATTACCCAAATGATTTCGATGTGTTTGTTTCAAAATTCAATTAGATGTTCCTTTGTTTAGTTAAAGTAGCCCTTAAAAACCTTATTTTGAAGAATACAAAATTTCCTATCTCAGACCTTTTGAATTAAGCTCTTCAAAATTCAATCTCTAATGTCTCTTTATGACTAGAGCTTAATTGGGTTAATTTCATAATGGTATAATTAATTTTAAATTTTGAGTTTTAGAACTCCATAAATTTAAAAGTCAAAACTTTCATCAAATAGTCAACTTTAACGATTCACATTGCCTATAGTGAACTTTTGACTTTTTATTGATTTTTAGATTTAACTTTCAAACCAAGCCTCATTTGACTCTAAATGTCTTTAATAATTATTCTACCTTCCTTAAGAGGCACAAACAAGTCAATTTTCACTCGACTTGAATTTTTATGACCTAAGTCTTAATTTTTCATCTCAAGATTTTATCCTTAAATTGTTTGATTAATCCCAACTGCCTTGTCTTACTAAGTTGACCTTTCTAAACTATTTAAAGACCTTGATTGGACTTTACAATCATTATCGCTTCATCTGAGAGGATTTAGACTAATAAATTTAGGTGAACCTATAAAAACCTAAAAAAAGTTAATCATAGGTCTAGACAAAATTAGATGTCTACACTACCCTTCTTTGGCTATTTTTGAGGATCAAGAAAAAGGTAAAGACCTGTAGACAAATTTTATCTGAGACCTGAAATGTTTAACTACAAAAAGGATTTTTTTCTCTTTTTATTTTTCTCTTGAAGTGCTTATCTATGATAATGACTCTTTTTTTTTTTTTATTTTTTTAATGACATTTAAACTAAAAGCAATGCAAACAACAAACTAGATTTGAAATCTAATATCCCTCCCTATATTAAACCCACTGGTTTGGTTGAAAAATCTAAATTTCCTTCATGCTAGGCTTGAACTAAACCAACTAGGTTGGTAGAAAAACCAAAACTCCTCCCTATTAGGCTTGACTTGAACTAGTTAGGTCTGTTAAAGAACTAAAATCCTTTCCTAACTTGGTTTGACATGAACTAGCTAGTTAGGTTAGAAAAATAGAATCTCATTTCACTAGGCTTGACTTGAACCAATTAAGTAAGTTGAAAAACTAAATTTCCTTTTCACTAGGCTTGACTTGAACTAGCTAAGTTAGGTTGAAAATCCTTTCCCTGCTTAGTCTTGCTTGAAACTACTAAGGTTAGATTAAAACTAAAATCTTTTCCCTATTTAGGTTTGACTTGAGTTGCTAGGGTTAGTTTAAAAACTAAAATCCCTTCCCTACTTTGACTTGACTTAAACTTGATAGGTCAGGTTAAAAATTTTATTAGAGCTAAATTTGCTGGTTACATTAGGCTTAACCAATTATAGGCTAAATTCATTGAAGTTAACATTGCTAGTTATATTAGGCTTTGTTACTTATAGGCTAAGTTCACTGGAGTAGACTTACTAGTTATGCTAGGCTTAACCAACTTCCTAAAAGATGTTCCTCCTAGGTTAAGTACCTATGCCTCAATTTTCTTAAATTTTAGTGAATGCTGCTTAAAATAACTTGTTAAGTAATTCTTGTTATTCATGCAAGATGCGAATGTATGATTCTTACCAAATTCCACTATGTGACCATGACACGAATTTTGTACTGGTGTCATTCACAAGTAATTTGATTCAAAGAAACATTTCTTTTATAAGGGTCATATCCATTTGCAATAAATTTTTAGGTTTCTTAAAATCCCTCGAGAGAGATTTTTAAAATATTCTTAAGAGAGGCTTTTAAAATATGCTTGAGTAAGGCTTTTGAAATTTATCAAGTGTCCTCAAGATAGGCTTTTGAAATCTCAAAAAATGTCCTTAAGAGAGGCTTTTGCAAATCTTTGATGAAATATCCTTAAGGGAGTCTTTAAAAATATCTAAAAAATGTCATTGAGAGAGGCTTTTAAAATCTTTAGAAAATGCCCTCAAAAGGGGCTCTTAAAATTCTCTAAACAATGTCTTTAAGAGTGGCTTTAAGAGTACTTGATGAAATATCCATGAAAGAGGCTTTAAGAATATCTTAGGAAAAGTTTGTCCTACTAAAATGTTTTCAGATGAAAATTTTGAAAAGTTTTCTTTAGTCAAAATCCAAAATCTTTCTCGAAAATTTAATGCATAATGTGAATGTCATGCAATATCAGAAACCATGTTATGTAATGTTGTGTATTGTATGCAATGAGTGTCAAGCAATGTCAATACTTCGATCAAATTCTCATTATATTTCTTTACTCAAGCTTACTATCTCATTATTTCTACAGCCTTCCATTTGCAACTTTAAACCTAGCAAGACTTTTTAATGATTTTATCTTATTATTTTTTACCAAGAAATAATCTCTCTTAGTCTCAAGATCTTATTCTTTTCATTTCTCTTTTTATCCCTAAATGTTAGCACTTTCAAATGGAGAATTATTAATGTTAAGGATGTTTGGTCACTAATAATGAGCATGCTCGGGAAATGGTGTATGTGTAATTAATTATGACCAATGCAAACACCTGATGGCATAAATGCTTCATGGAATGATGCAAATGTAATTTACTAACAAAGGATGCAAAGTAAATGCCTCGAATGATTTAAATGCTTGTGTAGTAATGTAAATGCAAGAATAAAAAATGACGCCTATGCAAATCAAACGTTACAAATGGTAGGACCAGTAATGATACAAATGCAAAGGTGCAACTAGTGTTGCACTTGAAATGATGCAAATGAAAAGGTTGATGCTTGTAAAATGATGAAAATGTAAATGCCAAGAAATGCTGTAAATACTTATGAAAAGGATAAAAACTTAAACCTTGGTTTTTTTTTTTATTTTATTTTAACTTGAATTAGCCTTTCTTATTGGTTTCTTTTCCAATAATGCACCCTAAGCCATTATGCTTCAAAAGATATCATTCCATCTCCAATCTTGTTCCACCTTCTTGACCCAATATTTTCAAACTTTTTCCAAAATCCTTTTGTTTAGGGAATAAGATTCATATAAGCTTTTCCCTCTTACTTATAGGAAAACTTAACTTTTTTTCATAACATCATTTTATTATTTTCTTAAAAACCATTACTTCTTGTTGAAGAATGTATTTTGCTTAAGTACTCATTTAGTGAAAAATTTTGGTTGAAAGTTATTACCCCAAAAGCATATAATATTCAAGTTTGCTGAAAACTGATGATTTTTTGTTAAGAAATATCTAGATGGCAATTTGGCCTTTGTAAATTGATAAAAAAGCTTTACATAAGAAGATCTTTGATTGGTCCAAGGAGATTTTCAAAAGGTAAAATATATGCCCCATTCTCTTAGGCTTTCAGATGGTCCTCACTTTAATAAACAAATTTGATGTTCTCTTAAGTTTCCTACTGTTAGTACTTCAACTAGCACCAAGTTGGCCGTGTGATAACTTTATGAAATAGAGTTATTTAGTCTTATTATATGTATTAAAGTTAGCTAAGTCCTATAGGTTTTTATCTATATTTTATTTATTTATAGATATTTTTATATTTGTTTTATTTACTTCCTTATTTTTAGATTATATAGTTATTTATTATTTTTTGTATTTTGTAAGTTAAAGCCTAAGGAGTTTTCCAAAGTGAATTAATTTAATAAAGTAAAGTGAATTGAGTTCGCAACTTCCAAAAATAAATTGAGCTACTCGCAGACTAAGCTTCTCCTCTCCAAGATTTTGGCTATATATAGGATTTTTTAGATTTGAGATTAGAGAGTAGACTTTAGGTTTTTATTTTTTTAACCTAGTTCTTGAAGAAGAGAGTAGCCATCATAATATACATGAAGCTAAATAGATTTTGGAGAAACTTGAAGATCAAAGATTTAGCCAATCTTAGTTTTGTTTTCTTTACTTTTTTTATTTTTCTCATATTATTTTATGGTAGTGAAACTCCTTGGTTTTATATTTTCTTTGTTTATTATGAACTAGATTTATTTTTCTCAGATTGTAATGGAACTCAACATGTAGTTTGAATTATTTTATTTTATTTTCTCGATACTGATGATATGTGAGTTGTTTATTCAAACTTATTCTTAATGCTTCTAGTTGGTTGATCACTAGTTAGATTGAATTAGTAACCTTAATGAACTTAGAATAGGGAATTTTATGTTTAGACCTGGATTCAGTGATATATGTTTCATATTCATTTATTAGGATGAATTGATTTGCATGTGAGATAAGAATATACAAGCATATCATATGTAACTAAAATAGAGTCTAAGCTTAATGAGTTTTTTTTTTTAAATTTAATTTGCATAGGAATATAGTAAATTGAATAGTAAAGATATTTTTATAAGACCATTAGAAGAAATTTATAAATAATTAGAATTTTGGGTTAACAACTCATTATCATTAGTCAAGTTAAGAAATTGCTTTTTATTCAAATAAAATGTCAAGGAAAATTATAATCCTAGGCTTTTATTATTTTATTATTATTTTATTTATAATTTTTAATCATTTGTTTGAATAAGATTAAATTGTTTTAAATTTAGTACTTAACAAATTTGGAATCACTTTCCTATGGGATTGACACTTTACTTTATCACTATATTATGTGTTATGATATGTGCACTTTCATGGTTAAATCCAATAACACCGTGATGGGTTCAAGATTATAAAGTTAATTTAAAAGGGTGAAAAATTTAATTTTTTGAGTAGATTCCTCCAAATGAAATTTGTCACTTTGAGATATTTAGAGATTTCTAGGTGTTTTTGGATTTCTTAAAAATGAGTTTCTTTTTGACAAGATCTAAGTAATCCTATAAGTGACCCTGAAAATTCTTTTATTTTGCCTTAGACTACTCATTTTCAAGATTTCATCTTGAGCTTCATCCATTTCATTTTTCACCTTCTTTTTTTATTGTTTTATCATGCTCAAAACCTATTTAAAAGAACACTTTCCTCAAGAATAAGCTCATTGGCTTAAATAGCCAAACTTGATCAAAATGAGATTTTTGAGATGCATAATGTAGGCATGGTTTGAGGTTTAGAAATAAAGGGTAGAAAGGCTTAACTCAAGTGTTTAAGGGTAATTAAATCAATGATTATTTTTCTCCCATTGAATGTTTCCATCCCTTTTACTTTTTAAACCATAACATATTTTATTTCTTTATCTTTTCACCTTTTTTGTTTTTCTTTGCATTATCCTTTTCTTTTGATTTTGAGCTTTTACTTTTTCTTTTTCCTTAACATAGGGGGAATCTTATATTTTGGAAGCTTTGTTCATTTTGCATTTGCCCCATAATTTTGGCATTTTTCAAAATCTTAGAATGAGATGTCTACCATTTTTTCTTCTTAAAGAGATCTTATTCTGCCATGCTCTCTAGTGTAGACAGTAATCCTTTATAAAGGTTTACATAAAGAAAGAGTTGATTAAGCTCAAAGGAATAATTTCCTAATTTATGGAAGGATGATGAAAGATGGCCCTTTTTTTATCTTAAACACAAATATGCTGGCTAAAGAGCCATTCCTTGGAAAAAGCTTTCAGAATCATATGATGTCACATTCAATTTTCATTTTTAATTTTTCTTTTTTTTCTCTGTATGTCCTAAAGTTCTTACCTTAATTCTTTTTTCTTCTCTGTTTATAGGAATATCTCTTTTTTTAGTTTATCAATAATGAGAAATTGTGCGATACTGATCTAAGTCTGTCAGAATATTTTGTGTCCTGTTGGTTGAAAATTTAGCTTTAGTTTAATTAAAAAGGTAGGAAATCGTATATCTTAAGAGAGTTTTTCTAGGAATAAAGGTAATGTTTCTATTCGTTATGCCTAAAAACGTAAGTAGCTTTTGAGAAATGGTAAAGAGGTTTGTGTTTTAATTGTTGGAAGAAAAGGGTAGTTTTAGCATAATCTTGGCATGCATCCAAACTACCATAGTCTAAATCCATACCAAAATATTTCATTTATTCTATTTTCAAAGAAGTCCATAAATTTTGAAAAATTTGTCTTATCGCTCTTAGCTTGGGTTGTGGCTTTCATTTTTTGGTTGTTTTGGCATAAACATAGTTGATGAAATTTAAAACTAGTTACCTAAAGTATTGGTTTTCCAGGTAGTCACAATTTTGGAAAACATGGGGAGAGAAATTTTAGCTTACAAGCTCATTCTTAATTACAATATTAGTGTTCTCGAAACATTATGGCCATTCACTAGTTTTTTTGGTTGAACAACAGATTCAACCAAAGCCATAAGTGTTAAGTTGGACACAAGAAAGAGCAAGCGATTATGGGTAAAAGCTCGAGTGCTAATTCAATGCAACATTATCCATAATAAGGTGACCAATTTGACATATATTGTATGAATGATGCGAGGTATGCTACCTTCCATAGGTAAAGACTGAGGCCTCTTCTACATTAGTTCTTATTATCATGCTTCCTTTAAGCCTTTATTATTGATTGCCTTTTCAATTATTTTTTCAGATATAACCATATCCATAAAATTCCTTGTGGCATTCCCTATGAGCTTGTCATAAAAAGAATCATGCAATGTTTCCAAAAATTATGCTATCATCTTATTCTCACTTAGAGGTGGATACACCTATGCGACATTATTTCTTACCTTTTTGCGTATTGCTTTAAAGTCTCAGTTTACTTCTTCTCTATAATTTGTAATGATAGTTTATAGGGTGCCCAATTTGTTACATACTTGTATTGATCTAGGAAAGCTCTTGTTGTTGTATGCCCTAGAGCTATTGGCTTGGATGAGGCATGTATTATTTAATAATGCAAACTAATCACTTGTTGAGTGATACAAGGTTTTCTTTCATGTTAGCAGTGCGACTAATAATAATAAACTATGAATTGAATAAAGCCTATGGGACATATTTTGGCCTTGCAAAGGAACTACACTAAGTTATAATTATAGGATCCTTATACATCAAAGCTATGTTCTAAAAACAGTTCCTAACCATTGTATTGCCAAGACAAGGCATTAGGAATGCTTAAAGACTAACCTATGTTATGCCTTCTTACTTATGAAGTAACCAACCAATCTCATGCATTGAAGTATATTGGAAACCTGGGATGGCATGTGGGTGCTTGTTTTTTGGAAATAGTTCACTGACATACCTCGTTTGAAAACTCCATTTGGTATTGTCACTCAATTGTCTATGGAATGTTCTTATATGCCAGTAAAATTAGTCCTCTGACTTATAATGCTAGGTCATCTTGTATGGGGATTATCATGCTTTGATTCTATTACGAACAGGTCTATAATAGATGGATGCCTATGTAGGGTGGTTTTGAGTATGGGTATACTATACAAAGGTGGATGAGTGCTTTAGAGAGGATTCACCATTCCAAGTAACATCAAAGATGTATCTTAATTGTTCTTGGCTTTGGTTAACTTGATAAAGTCATTAGCCAATACGTGATAAATTTTAGAGAAATTGTCTCTCTAAATTATGAGCTTAACCATAAGCTACAAGAACTAACATGGATTGATACATGAGTAGACATTGCACCATGGTCTTGGTCTTTTTGAGATATTCGATGAAAGGACCGAATTACACTGCAAGGCTAGTTATTGAAAGTTTTTTCTAAGGTCAAATTGACTCTTCTACATTTAGGTGGATATGTTGGGTTGCTGATCTCGCTCTTGATCTATGAATATAATTAATGAGATTAATGTTTTAAACTTAATATGTTACACACAATAAGATGATTTATTGGATTAAATTTAGGATTTAATTAAGTATGACTTAATTGAATTAGTTGAATTAAGTATTATTAAAGAAATAAATTAGATTTGTGAAATCTAATAAGAGATGTCTTAATGTGGTAGTAAAGATAAGAGTTTTTTTAAGGTCATGTCTAATAGTAAGCATATAAATAGGGACATCTTGGGTTTAGGTCAGATAATTATTTCTAGAAAATTAAATAATTATTTGATAATTATTTGGTGACATTTACATGAAGTAAAATTCTTTACTTAGAAATTTAATTGAAAATTAAACATTCTTGCATGCAAATAAGGGTTAGCCCAAAAGCCTAATTATTAAGTTAAATGGGCCTTATTTTGAACAAATCCTATTTGTACTTGATATGAGTTAGGCACAATAGTCGTGGGCTCTATTGGTGTTGGATTAGGCTAAAATATTAAATAGTTAATGATTGGGCCTATCCTAAATGGACTAGGTAAAACTGTTTCACATGGATCCCTATTAGAACACCAAAAGTGGCACCATCTATTAGGATTGGTAGGAATGGGCTCAGTTGACCCATTAGTTAAGCCTAACCTAATTATAATTGTATAAGTATACATCTATAAGAGTTTTTAGGTGGCAGATATACTTGTTGGCTATTAGAAAACCCTAAGCATCATTTTTCCTAAATCCTTAAGCTAGGTTGGTGCAAACCTTAGCTCTCCCTAAAGCTGCCTGGCCCACTTTCATATTTGTTGATCTAGAATTATTTTTGATTTGGAAAAAGTGAGAAAAAATATTTTCTAGCACGAGAAAGAGTAGGTACCACCCATATAGCGCAAAATACTACCTTTGGTACATCCCTACAGTATCCTTACAGTACTATCTTACATCTCTGTGACTTCCCTGTGGCTTCTTAGAATTGTTTCTGGTTGTGTGAGATTGAAAGTGGCTACATCTTACCTTTTGGTTAAGACTTCTAGCTAGCATTAAACAACCATTGGACCCCATAAAGGCTCTAACAAACATTTCTGTTGATCATCTTAGAGGTAAGAAGTTTATGTTGCTTGTGGCCTCAAAAGAGATATTGAAGAAATAAGCTGTGGCAATGTTCATGCACGGATTGGCACACTCAAAGTTTTGAGTCTCTGAGTAGGCAAGATTTTCATCAAAACTATGTTTTAAATTGCCAAACTTGACCACATGAGCATCTCTACCTAAAATCTTGAGGAAATCCTTGTATATCTCTATTTACTTTTTGCTGTGTATATTTGATTTGATTTGATTAAATATTTCATGTTAGTTCGATAAGTATGAACCCAAAGTTTGCTAGAAAATGGTATGGGAGCTTAAGGTTTGTAGTTTACATATGGTCAAGCATGCCAGTTTTTGGTGATAATCAATCTAATTAATTAGTGTGTTGATTTATGATTTTTAGTTTTTGCAAAATTCTTGAAAATTATTTTTATTAATTTTTTACAATCTAGAGAGCACGTTATTTTTGGATTTAATCATGTTTATATTTAAAATTGTTTTAATAAAGTCAGGTTAAAATGCTAAGATGTCTTAAGCTTTTCAGGTTGTTTTAATCTTATTTTGATCCATTACATGGTTTAAAAAATTGAGTAATTATTTCTATTTAATTTTCAATTTTTCAACATGTTTATTAATTTTCAATATTAATTAGTGTAGAATATGATTTTACAAATTTAATTGATGGAAGAGTCATCGGTTAATAGTTTAGTGTTGGATAGTGCTAGGATGGCTCTATTTTGGTGGTTTGATGTTGCTAAAATTTTCGAAAGCTATTGCTGTAACTTTTTCCATGTTTTTTCACCATGAAAGTGCCATGAATTGCTCATAATGCTTGTTGGAAAATTTTGGTTGAAATCTGAGTTGAAAGCATTTCAATTCTAGGCCATATTAGCTGCACTAGGTGCATGTATATCTCGTGGCACTTTGTCTTTCTTCTTGGAACCCTTATGCAGTATCCATGGCAGAAATTAGTTACTGCAATATGCTATTACTTTCAAAGGTTTAGTGGGAGAAAGACACTGCTAATTGAATTGGATTAGGATAGCTTATAATATGCATGTATGGCAGGACTAGAACTCCTAGTTTTGCGCCACTTTTTCAAGAAATTAAGGAAGTTTATTAGATTTCTTGTTATTTAAGGTATGATATGATTAGATCAATATAATCCGAAAAAAAATTAATTTGCTATGTTGGCACACAATTAAGGACCTCTCTAAGAGGTTGACTTCCATTAAAACACCTAGTTATCACTAAACACCTAAGTATTCAATTGTAATAATTTCTTAAAATGTTTAACACATGAATTGGATAATTTAATAAATGTGAAACTAAATCCAATTAAATTATTTAATTACATGATATTTAATTTAAACGATTAATCCTTATTTCATTAGGATTTGCTCTAATAATATTAGAACAAATGTTAATCATGTAAGAAAATTAGTTTTTTATTTAAATTAAATATGGATCAAGCACTAAATCTCTAAAGAATTGTAATCTATTTTCCTAAATGGTTTAGGAAATAATACATGTTAAATGATTTGTCCAAATTAAGACTAAGTTATCTAAAAGTTAGATAATATCCTAATTAAAACAAAAAACCTAAAAGTTAGGTAATGTCCAATTTATTATCTTAAAATGTTTCTTTTGAAAAACAAGTTTCCTAAATGGTTTAGGAAGTATGAGATGCTAAATGGTTTGTCCTAATTAAGACAAAAAACCTAAAAGTTAGGTAACGTCCAATTTAGGACAAGCTTCCTAAAAGTTAGGAATTTAATAAAAAAATGTTTTGATTAAAGAATCAAAATTACTAAAATAATGTGATAAATCATTTGAAGAGGTTTATGCAAATGACACATATGATCAATAAATGATATTGGCTATGCTTATTTAATATCAACTTATAATATGATTATGCTAGCATGAGGATGATTATGGACTAGACTTTAGTATGACTAGGTTATGGATGGTTGAATTTTTCTTTTGGTATTTATTTTATAAATAGGGTCTATGAACCTTGCTTTCTTTTTTAATTCTAGTTATAAATTCTTTTCTCACTTAATTTCCCTCGACTATAACTCGTGGTTTCTTACAATGATACATAATAGTTACATAAGACTTGTACATTTAGGATTATGATAAGATTATAATTTATGTAAATCCAAGATGTAAAGAATATGGCACCAAGAAGAAAAGACCAAGGAGATCACTATCAAGACTTATGAAGACTTTATTTGATATCTCTAGGAATTTGACAAACTAGTTTCCTAATGGCTTAAAGAAACTAGGTAGATAAAGTCCATAATCATTCTAATAGATTGCATGTGTTAGATTTATTTTTCAATTTACATATATGTGATATATGATTGAATAAATGCTAGACATGGTAATCAAACATAGCAAGGAGACCTATGTTAAATGATAAAAATCCCTTGTAATATATTAAGTCGATGCTTAAACATGATAAGTTGCCTTCTATTGTTCATAACAATATACCTAAGTTTTGATTATGGGAGACGTGCTAAGTTATCCCTAAGGTCAAAATACCATTATAACTATTTGATTTAAGAATAATAGGTCTTACTCAACTATTGTCATGTTGTTTGCATGCTTACAAACTTAACTACATCGTGCAAGAGGCAATGTTTAGGTGAAATGCATACGATGCATTTGGGCAAGTAGTTGCCACTTAATTGATCTACGAGTTGCATATAGTACAATTAGTAAGCTAAGTTACCTACTTAATTAGTTCTTTAACGGACTGCTGGGCTATCCTTAAGGTCATGAAAGGATGAATGAGGTCTTAGCTTATTAAGAAGATTCTATCATTGAACTTCTTAAACTATGGTTGAGGGCTATAATCTCAATAAAATAATGAGGATAATCATTAAAGTTGTAAAACCTTACTTAATGATTGAAATTGCAAATTATTAATTACAAAATGTTTTGGTTCATTATGCATATAAGAATAATATGACCAATAAACTATTGCTACGTAGTGCACATGATTCTTGTAAGTTTTAATAGGACAGACTCCATTGACAAGTCTCACATTAAAAGTTATATCCAAGAATAGCCCATTAGGTCAAAAGTAGTCTATCAAGTTCATGTTGATGACCTTGAATTAAGCCATACTATGATGATGGCTAGTGTGATGCCTGAATTTCGAAAGGAGAAAGTGGTTATTCAAGCTCATGAAATCATCTGAAATCTTAAAGAAATGTTCTATAAGGATAATCATAATGAGAGATTCGACATCTCTAATCAATTTTTCCTACAAAAGATGTAAGAAAGTAGCCTAATTAGGCTTTATTTGATAGTATGTATTTCAAGACTTGAGCATTTTAGATGGATTATGATCATGCATTGTCCATGCACTTTTTTTTGAAGAAAGACAAAGGAAATGATAAGGGAATATGGTAACATAATGGATAGCTAGATTAGTAGAATAAAGATTGCATGGAATACTTTGATATGATCAAAAATAGGAAACTTGCAGAAGTTTCAGTATAACATAAATACTAAGATTAATTCACTTCTCCTGGTATATGATACCTAGAAGCTGGTACTTAAATACATATGTCATATTGTAAAGTCAAAGTAAAAAGAGTAGTGAAGATGGACCATCGATAAAGGCAACCTTGTTGGTTTTTATTAAAGTTGCCTTCATTTTATTTTTGAAATATTGTCATGATTTATTCATAAATATTATGTTATTTGGGCATTCATGTGCTAATTGAAGAAGATAGCTGGCATTTAATGTCATTATAAGACTCAGTCCTCATTGAATAAATCATTAACCATAGAATTTGTTCTATGTTATAGTCACATTATTCTCAAACATACACTTACAATGGTCTTGAGGATGCTAAACAACATATAACTTATAAGATTCAAAAAATAGTTTTCCAATCTAATTTGCTTTAAATCTACACATGCAGGAATTAGTGAGAGGTGCTAATGATTCTTTAAAAGTTAAAGATCATAATTAGATATAGTGATAAATAGTAATGATCTTAAAATGCAATTATTCAAAAAGTATTCCAAAGTAGAGAAGATTGCATGTTTATATGCTATAGGTCATAAACGCACTTTTTTATTCAGGCTTACAAAGCATTTATATTGGATCATTAGCTCACTAGCTAATAAAAGGTTTCCATAGTTGTTAAAGAAATAATTAAGCCTTATCATTTAGAATTTGGGTTCTGTAGTGTCTAAATAGTTAATGAATTAGATAATAAGATTGCCAGGAATATGACCGAAGCATGTTTCACAATAATACTAGAGCCTTATCCAAGTTGGGACATCATTGCTAATAGAAAGAGTTTAACATTAGATGTGTTAGCGATTAGCTTAATGCAAGTTGGAGATATTAGTATATGGCCTAGAGCCAATAAGCTTGGATAAGGCACATATTAGTTAATAATGTAAAACCAATCACTTAGTTTAGTTATATAAAGTTTTCTTTCATGTTACTAGTATGATTGATAATCATAAAGTACTAATTGGATGAAGCCTATGGAACACATTTGGTCTTACAAAGGAATTGTAATAAATTATAATTATGGGATCTTTATGCATCAAAGCTGTATTCCTAAAACAGTTTTAAGTCATTGTATTGCCATGTTATGTTTTCTTACTTGTGAATTAAGCAGCTGATCTCATGGCTTAAAGTATATAGGATACTTGGGATAGCATGTCGGTGCTTGTTTTGTGGAAAAAAAGTTCACTAAACATGGATCATATGAGAACTCTATTTGATATTCACTCAAGCGTCCATTGAAATCTTTTCATGTGTGAGGCATGTAACTAGTCCTCTGACTTGTGATTCTAGCTTATCTTGTATAAGGAGTGTCACGCTTTGATTTCATCACGAGCATGTCCACAATAGATGGATGCCTATGGTAGGGTGGTTTAGGGTATGGTATGAACCATATGATGGTAGGTGAGTGATCTAGAGAAGATTCACCACTTCAAATGACATATGAGATATATCTCATTTGTTATTGGCCATGGTTAACTTGGTAAATTCATTGGCCAACTTGGTAAATTATTTCTCTAAATTCGTGAGGTTAACTGCAAGCTACAAGAATAAATATAGATTGATACATAAGTAGGCACTACAATATGCTCCTGTTTTTTTAAGGATATTCAGTGAAAGGATCAAGTTAAAATGCATGAATAGTTACCAAAAGGTTTCTTTGAGGTCATATTGACTTTTTAACATTTGGGTTGTCATGATGGATTACTAGATCTTGCTCTTGATCTATAAATGTAATTAATGAGATTAATTACGTTCATTGCCAACATATTGAGTACTTAATGGGTCACCTATAATAAGATGATCTATTGGATTAAATTTAGGATTAAATTAAGTATGACTTAATTAAACAAAAGGCATAATGAGGAAGACTTAACTAAATTAGTTCAATTAAGTATTATTAAAGAAATAAAATTAGATTTGTGAACCCTAATAAAAGATATCTTAATTTGGTAGTAAAGATAAGAACGTCTAATCAAAATCATTTCTAATAGTATGCATGTAAATAAAGATATCTTGGTTTTGGGCTGGATAATTATTTTTGACAGATTAAATAATTATTTGATAATTCTTTAATAACATTACATGAAGTAAAATTGTTTTACTTAATTAAGAATTAAATGTTCTTGCGTGAATAGGATTGGCTTAAAAGTCTTAATTATTAAGTCAAATAGGCCTTGTTTTGAGCAAATTCTATTTGGACTTGATATAAGTTAGGCATAATAGTGTTAGGCCCTACTGGTGTTGGGCTAGGCTAATATATTAAATAGTTAATGCTTGGTCCTAATCCTAAATGGAGTAGGTAAAATAGTTTTACCTGGATCCTATGAAAGCACTAAAGTTGGTGCCACCAATTGGGTTCGTTAGGAAAGAGCTTGGCTAACCCATTAGTTAGGCCTAACCTAATTTTAGTTGTACAAATATACACTCTAAGAGTTTTCAGGTGGCTGATATACTTTTTGGCTATAAAAGAACCCTAGGCTCTATTTCCTCTAAATCCTTAACCATGTTGGTGCAAACCCTAGCTCTCCCTAAAGATCCATGCTCTACTTTCATGTTTGTTGATTTAGAATTATTCTTGATTTGGAAAAAGTGAGAAAAATTATTTTCTAGCATAAAAGAGAGTAGTCATCACCTATAGAAGACAAAATACTACCTTTGCCATATCCCTACAACATCATCTTAATGCTATCTAACATCTTTGCAACTTTCTTATGACTTTTTAGAATTATTATTGGTTGTGTAAGATTGAAAGTGGTTGCATTATACCTTTTGGTTAAGTTTTTAAAGCCTTTTGGCTAATATTGGCTAAACCTCTTGATGGCTTCAATAAACATTTGTGTGGATCATTATTAGAGCTAAGATGATTGTGCTACTTGTAGCCTTAAAAGAGAAATCGAAGTGCCAAGTCATGGTAACATTCATGCTGGGATCAACACGCTCATAGTTACGAGTTTCTAAGTAGGTAAGATCTCTATCAGATATGTGTTTTAAACTACCAAAATCAATCACATGTACATTTCTACCTAAGATCTTGAGGAAATCTAGATAAATCTCTGTTTACTTTCTACTGCATATGTTTAATTTGGTTAAATATTTTATGTTCATTTTGATAAGCATGAGCTAAGAGTTTCCCTTTAATTCTAGCCAAATTTGACCATGTTTTAATCTAAGGCCTATCTAGCTCAGTACACAAGCTAATGATAGCTCAAATCAGGTTGTCCTAAAAACATTAAATTAGAAGCTTATCACTATCCTTGTAATTTACCACCTTATGGTAGTACATACAGATATGAGCCCATAGGGTGTAGTCTTATTGTATGTTTCAAAGTTAAGGGGTATGATAATTAGAGGCATGGCTAGGCTAGACACCTAGCTTAATTCTTTGGCATTTACCAGTTCAAATTTATCAGTGCCTTCAAATGCTCTTAGCTTTTTTTCTAATTACTATAGTTTACACCCCCTTTTTTGGCTTGTCTAACTACATTCCTCAACTTTTCTAATTTTTCAAGATCATTTAAATCTAATATTAATGGATTAGCCAATTGGATCTCATGTTTAGTCTGATTTCTCTAGATGCATGTTACATTATGGCTACTGGATTCAAATATACCAAAGGGATTGCCCTTGCAATTGGTACTAACTTATGAACTTTTACCTGAGTTGTAGTGCTCTTTGCTAGCCACATCTCAATAGGTTTGGTTGATTACCCTTGCATTTTTGGTTTCAATACTAAGACCTGATTCTTCGACATGTTCTCTTTTTTCTAGATTAAATAGTCATTAATCCATTATCTTGGCCAGTTTTTGCCTGATCTCCTCTTAAACTTTTAGCTACTTTTCTTGCCTTGCTTTGATTTTTTTTGAACCTTAGAAGCAGATTATTCAGCCAGTTCAACAATGCTTAATAACTTTAAAACTTCTAATTTGAAAGGAAAACTTATTTACATTACTTACATATCTAAACCAACTTAAAATCTATCCCTCGAGTCTATGGAATGCACGTTATGAATGAAAGCATGCATGTATATATATGAGTGTAATTATGTCATTAATGTAGTACACCAAGCTTATTGTTAATAAAAATTATGCCAAAAGAAAATTTCAAGCCTTACAAAGCCTTCCAGGCAAATGATTAATCTTATTATAGGCATTATGATGTGTGCATCATTGCTTCCCTACTGGATTCATAATGAAAGCATGGTTAATAAAAAACATAACCAATATAAGTGCCTAAATGTTGCCTCAAATTTTATCTAAGCTATATGAAGCCAACAGAGAAAAGATCTTATCATGGTTTTGCAATGCGAAATGAGTAAGTTTGTAAATGAATAAAAAAACTAGTGTACAAAATGAAACTTGCCTAAAAATTTATTAAGGCATCAAGGGAAAAAATGATAATCGCTATGTTGGAAACATTTTTCATGTATTGTTGCGTAATCTATAAGTGCAGATCATAAAATAGAGGCAATATGGCATCTTGGGAGAGAATAATCTTATTGAAGGTATGGATGATCATTCATCGTGGCTTGGTTTATTGTCGACATTAATGGTTAATCAAACAACATAATAGCTCACACTAACAACCTTCGATGCTTTATCAAGCTTTCAAGTGTGTATGGGGCAAAAATATTCATTAGCAGTGTTGTTTGTTCACTCTAGCCTAGTTTATTACAAATGTCAGCCTTCAATTGAAAAGCATAAACACCAACAACATTTGATGTTTTATTCAGCCATTAAGCATTTATGAGGCAAAAATAATAATGAGCTATAGTGTTTATTCACCCTAACCTAGTTTAAACAGAGATTAGCTATCAATCAAAGAGCATAACGACTTGTCCTAACAATAATTCATTTTAATTAAGGCCCCTTTCTGCCGTAGGAACAACATATCAATGGTATCAATATTTTTATGCATCTTAACCTCTTTATTTTAAACATTAGGTGCCAATTTAGCATTATAATGGCTTGCCCCAACCATATTTAATGCTTTGTTGCACCATGACTATGCCAATTAGGTGATATTACAAGCAAAGATGTGTGTTCATCATGGCCTAATTTATTATAGATGTTAGACATCAATCGAACAACATAATGGCCTATCTTGAGAACTTTAAAATGATCTAATATTTATAGGTGATAAATATCCCCACTGGTGATCTTCATTCACAAATACTTGTCTAACATACTTGAACTAAATAACAAATAAAATAAAAGGTAATTAGCACTTCCCCATGTGCACCTAATCATTATTAGTATGTGCCCTTGAACCAATCCAATTAGGACATAGAATATACAGTCAATGAACAGCATACCAGTTTATAGCTCTAGTAAAACAAAGTTTTTCTTCATGTAAGTCACATGATTGACTATCACAAAATCATTAATTGGATAAAGCCCATGGAACTTAAAAAGTCTTGCAAAAGAATTACAATTATGAGATCTTTATGCATCAAAGCCAAATTCCTCAAAACATTCGTATTGTGAAGATGGGATAACAGTAATGCCGAAAGACCAATCTCATAGGTTGAAGTGTTCAAGATACTTGGGATGGAATAGGGTGCTTGTTTGAGGAATAAAGTTTATTAAAACTAGCTCATATGAGAACTCCATTTGGTATTAGCAACTAAAATGTCTATAAATATGTTCTTATATGCCAATCATGTAAATAATCCTTTAACTTGTAATACTAGGTCATCTCTTATAGGGAATGTCATACTTAAAGATAGTCACAAATAGGACCAATTTGATGGATGCTAAAGGAAAAGTGGTTTTGGGTATGGCATTCAGCATGTGGAAGATGAATACCTGATCGAGAGAAGATCTGCCACTCTTATTGACATTGGAGATGTATCCTAATTGTTTGTTAACTATCGATAATAAGAATAAAGTTTTTGGCTAAAGCACTATGAATTATAAGGAATTATTTTTTATAAATTCATGATCATTAAACATGAATTGTAGAAACTAACATGCATTGAAGCATGAGTAAACACTGGTGTATGCCTATGCTCACTCTAAGATATTTGGTGAAAGGATCGTATTACACTGATAGGCTAGTTGCTGAAAGATTTCGATGAGATCACACATGACTCTTCAACATTTAGGTGCATGATGGGTAGTGAGACCTTGCTCATGATCTATGTGTAAAATCATATATTGCGATTTATGCTTCTTTTCCAACAGGTTGAGAACCTAATAGGTTACACACAATAAGATGGATTTATTGGTTAAAATCTAGGACTTAATTAAATAAAAGGTAAATTATGTGGAGGTCTTAAGTCAATTAGTTCAATTAAGAATTATTTAAGATATAACATAGGTATGTGAAATCTATGTGAAATCTAATCAGTGATGACTATGGGGATATCTTGATTTTTGGATTAGAAAAAATTATTTCTAGCAAAGTAAATAATTATTTTATAATCATTTAATTATATTTACATGAAGTAAAATTTGTTTTATTTCTTTAGAAATTTAATTACGAGTTAAATATTTTTGCATGCAAATAGGGGTTAGCAAGAAGCCATAATTATTAAGTCTAATAGGTCTTGTTTTGAATTAGAGCTATTAGGACTTGATATAAGGCTAAGCGCTAGATTATATGCCACATTGGCCTAGTATTAGGCCATAATATTAATTAATTAATAATTAGGTCCCATCATGGTTGGACTAGTTAAAAAAATTTTACTTGGACTCCAAGAAACCACCAAAATGGCACCACTCCAAACCTAGTTTTAAATGTACCAATATGCATTATTAGGGGATTTTGACTAAAGGTAGCTATTGTAAAACCTGATCCTAATATCCCTACAAAGGTTGGCACAAACCCTGAGCTCTCTCTAAGCTATTTCTGTTGTTTTCTTTACTTAGTGATCCTGAATGATTTTTTATTTTGATTGAAAGAGATAAAATAATTTCTTGATTATGTGGAAGAAACTGCCTACATAGAAGGATAAACACCATAATTGCTATCACCAACCATTTTTTATGAGATATTTTCTTTCTTCCATATTTTGCAAAAACACCACCATAGAACTTGTTGGACCTTATGGTGAATGAAATCAAAAGAAGTGTGAATTGATTTCTTAAAAATTCTTTTGCAAATAAAAACTTTAAGTATCAAGTTAAAAAATATAAATAATAAATAACTCTGAGTTGTAAGTTAGTGAATAAATAAACAAATTAATTGATTAGGGATTGAAAATCAAACTCAATAATTTATAAAGATTTGGTTAATTGCGTACGTCCTCTATCTTAGCCTAACTTGCCACGGAGTTATACAATTCAATAACTTGATTAATTACCTTTTAAGGACATAGTATAACCTTTACAACTCTTTATCTTTTACTTCGACCAATATAGCGACCGTTAACCCCTTATCTTTTATGGCTAAGATAGAACCCTCACTTACTACTTTTGAAGGCTAAATAGAAATCTCTTCCCTTTGTACAAGGATTTTTGTGTAAACAATGATAAATTCTAGAAGGTTTGGTTTGGTGTTTACAAGTTTGAACTTAAGAAATGATTATTAAAAAATATATAAATTACAATAATACTAAGAAATAGGAAAAATTACTCCTATGCACAATTTAAATTACTTGGAAGCTTAGAAATGAAGGATTTGGCTATAATCTAATTCTCTTGATGTCTCTTACTCTCGAGAGTGTTGGTGAAGTCTATTTATAGATTGAAAGTTTTTTATGGCTGTTGTGAATTAATTGGGGTGCTTTGCAATAGTTGGAAACTTTATTAATGTGATTTCTTGTTCTTCTCCATGCGTACATATAGATACATTTGAGTGGGTATCGATACATTTTATAAAATATCGATACAATCAAGGCATATATCGATACAATTCACTAGGTGTTGATACATTGAAGACTTGTATCGATACTTTTTAGGGTTTCAAAGATTTTAAACTATTGCCAAGCAATTATTGATTTACATATACACCAAAGGTATCAAGGCCTTCATATGAAAATCATTTTTTAAAGTGTTTTTCTTGGCTTTAAAACTTGTAAAACTTAACTCAATACTGCTTTATACTAAAGTATGCATTAAGAACACATTTTTAAGTAAAGTGATGAGTTAAAAATCATTTTAGCATCTTCTAAAGAATTTTTAAATTAAATTAAAGAAAAATACTAAGTTGAAAATATTTAGTCACAAGCTAATTAAGCTTAAGTTTTCATTATATCAAAACCAAGATTAATTCAAAGCTAATAGAGCTAACAAAACTATTTATAGCTGTGTGAAGAAAGATTTATCTAATCTTACCTTTTAGTTGGTTGGGCATAGAAAAGTTCCCAACCACCATTTTTATGGATCACCATCAAAGCAGTGTTAGGATATGCCCTAGAGCCAGTTGGGTTAGATAAGGCATATGCTAGTTAATAATGTAAACCAATCACTATAATAAGTGATTTAAGGATTTCATTTATGTTACTGGCATGATTGAGAGTCATGTAAAACACTAATTGGATGAAACCCATGAAACAAAGTGGCCTTGCAAAGTTAGTAATGAGTTACAATAATAAGATCCTTATGCATCAAAGCTGTGTTTTTATAAATGTTCCTACTTATTATGTTATCAAGATAGGGCATTGACAATGCATAAAGACTAGCATTTGCTAAGCCTCTATGCATTTGATGCATGCAATGCTTTGATCTCATAGAAGTTGAAATATATAGATACTTAAGGATAGCATATAGGTGCTTATTTTATGGAAACAAGTTCACTGAACATGGCTCGTATGAGAACCCTATTTGGTATAAGTCACTTAAGTGTCTATGGAATATGTTATCATATGCAAGCTATGTATTTTAGTCCCTAAACTTATGATACAGGTCATATTATATGAGGAGTGTCATGCTTTAATTTTATCATGAATGGGTCTACAATAAATGGCTGCTTATGGTAAGGTGGTTTTGGGTATGGCATGAACCATATAAAGGTGGATGAGTGATCTGGAGAGGATTCAACACTCTAAGTGACATCAGATACATATCTTATTTTTTCTTGGCTTTGGTTAACTTAATAAAGTTGTTGGCCAATGCATGATGAATTTACGAGAAATTGTTTCTCTAAATTCATAAGGCTAGCCAAAAGCTGTAGGAACTAATATAGATTAATACATAAGTAGTGGTTGTACCATGCTTATAGTCTTTTTTGGATATCTTGTGAAATAAAATACATTGAGAGGCTAGTTACTAAAGGTTACTTTAGAGGTCATATTGACTTTTTCTACGTACCAGGTGGCCATGCCTCCTAGAGGCTAATATTGATTTGTAAATATGAATACTCTTAATTAGGTAATTATATTTATTGCCATTATGATGGAAGACTAATGGGTCACACACAATAAGATGATCTATTGGATTAAAAACAAAATTTAATTAGGTATGACTTAATCAAATAAAAGGTGTACAGGAGAGGACTTTACTAAATTAGTTCAATTAAATATTATTAAAGACATAAATTAGATTTATGAAGTCTAGTTAGAGATGTCTTGATATGGCAATAAAGATAAAAATAACTTATCAAGATAATGTTTACAAATAAACATGGTTTTAGGGATATTATTAAATAAAGCCAAAACAAATAATTGTATTTGGAAAAATTAAATTATTATTTATTTAATATTATTTACATGAAGTAAAAAATGTTTTACTTTCTTAGAAAATTTAATTGTGAATTAAGTTATCTAACATGTAAATTTAGGGGTTAGGTCAAAAACCCTAATTATCAAGTCAAGAAAGTTTGGTTGTGAACTACTCCAAGTTGGGCTTGGCATATGGAATGGCTATCTTTGATGTGCTATTAGGCGAAAACATTAATTAGTTACTATTTAACCCTAATCTTGGACAAGCTAATTAAAATTGTTTTAATTAGGCTAAAAAAATTCCAAAATGGGGCCACATTCTAGGTATGCTAGTAGCGGGCTTAATTAATCCAATAGTGAAGCCTTACCTAGCCCAAGATGTATTTAAATACATTATTAAGGCTCTTTGGTTGATTAGAGAGGAACACAAGAAAGCCTTATATGCCATCATCATATCTTCTCTAAGGAGTTATGGCGCAACCTTTATCCTACCTAAGGTCTCTTTGTGCTTTCATGCTTTTTTTGAGTATTCTTGAATCATTCCCGACACAACAATAGTAAAAAAATGGTTTTCTAGCATTGGGAGATTAGTTTTTCACAAAAGTTATGAAATTGGCTAAATTCTAAAATTTTTATTTTTTTAAGCCTAATTGTGTCAATTTGCATTCCAAGTCATCATAAAGTATTTTTTATTTCAAGAAAGATAGAAAATCTATTTGCTATCATAAACGTATCAATAGGAATCAAGAATTATGATTTTGGGATCCATTTATTTGCATCTACGAAAAATAGCTTATGAAGCTGTTTATCCTTTTTTTTGGCACAATAGATAAGGGAACTGTTCCCAAATCACATTCTATATCTATTGGATGTATATCTCTTGGTTAAGGCTTAAGAAGCCTTATAGCTAGTACTGGAAAACCATCATACCTTATGAAGGCTTTTATAAGCATCTTTATGGATCGCCATTAGAGGTAGAACCCTTGGACTAGTTTTAGCCCTAATACCGAGATCGTAGCAATCAAACTATGGTGTGTTCGTGCAGGGATCAACACCTTTAGAATTATAAGTCTTTAAGTAGGTATGATTTCTATTGGATTTATGGTTTAAATTGTAATCAGATCACATGTGCATCTCTTTTTAAGATCCTAAGGAAATCTAAGTGTTTCTTCGTTTAATTCCTCTGTGTATGTTTAATTTGATTAAATATTTATGCCTATGTTGAAGCATGAGTTTGGGATTTCCTTTTAGGACACGTGTGCTACTTGTGATCTTAAAGATCCCCTCAGGGACCTAGTTGTAATTATCAGGGCTCTTCAAGATTTGGTTAAACTCCAAATAATAAGATCTCTGAGGTAGGTAATCCTTTATCAAATGAATGATTTAATTTTGTAAATTTTCAAATATGATCACTACATGCATTACTCTAAGGATCAGTAGGAAATTCCAACTATTTTTGTGTTTAATCTTCTGCTACTTATTGTTTTTGTGATTATTTTCAAAATCTCTACTTTGCATGAGGCCATATGTGACCTAGGAATACAATCTCTATAATCTTCAAGTCAAAAGATAGGTCCCCAAATCGTTCTTTTATCCTGTAAGGATTGTCAAGGCACCTTAATCATTGGCTATTATAGGCTTTGGTCTAAAAAGTTTGATCCAAGTGGGTATATTTCCTTATATTTATACAGAAGGGCATTAAAAAAGTTTTAGCTAGCTTGTACTCACTTCTAACTGAATTTTTGGTAACTTAGTGGTCTTTTTGATAGTCTAGTAGAGAGTCTAAATGCATATGCAAGTGCATAATGTATGTTAGGGAAACTAACAATCCTTTTTCTTATTCTAATTTTTTTTGAAACCAAAAATTTAAAAATACCCTAACAATAATATAAGAAAGAAAACAAACATAAATTTTAGTAATTAGGACAATATTACAATTGATGACAATAAATACAATGATAACCAAAAGAAGGAATTATGGGTGAATACCAATTAAAATTGAGAAATCAAATTTCGAATAACATGTGACTAGTTTAAAGGTTAATTCTTTGAGGTCCTTAGTAGAGTTTCCAAAGCTATCATAAAACACTCGGATACGAATAATGGCATATCAAATTAGGAAAAATCTCATCTTTCGGAATAGGGCCCTAGCTAATAAAACAAATCACTCGATTTTCTTGTATAGCTGTTACAAGATGGCTGCAAACTTGAAGTCACCATCAATTTTTTCTTGGTTTAGATGTGATCAAACACCTATAAAAACCAATCATTTTAAAGATTTAAAATTCATTATTTTAAAAAGATTGATTTTAAGGTTTGTGTTTGAAGTCTAAAGAAAAAAATTAGGTTCAAAAGAAAAAAGGATTAGCCCCTCTTCATGATGCTTGGAAATGAGTACCAACTAATCATACGCTATTAATAGTTCAATTTTCTCAGTTTTAAAATTCAATATTCAGCCATAATCCCTTAAAAAATATTATATTAATTTTTCTAAAAATGAATAATCTTAAATTTTTGCTAAAATTTTCTAAGCTCCACGAAGTTTGATAGACCATAGAATTTTTTTATTAAAAATTTCCCAAATTTAATTTTTAAAAAGGATATTTTCAACTTAGAACAAATTCCAACATCTTCCCCATTGAAATGGCACAAAATCAAGAAAAAATCCTAACTAAAAAACATTGCCTTAATTTTTAGAAAAATGAACAAAAATAATAAATGGGACAACAATGGAATGTAACTCTTGACCTTATTGGATATTCAAAAAGTCTAAGGGACTAGCTTAGATTCATGTTGTGATTCAAAGAAAAAAGTTTTGGTAAAAATTGAACAAAAACTGAAAACAAGAGAAAAAGGATTTTCTTGAAAAGATTTAAAAAAAAGCTGTTTGAAAATCAAAATAATTGGAAATCAGGTAAAATTCACCAATTATTGCAAAACATGGCATTTTCTAAAAGTTTTTGAGAAAAGGGTGAAATTGAAAATCAAGTTAAAATAATTTTTTTGTAAAATAAACAAGTCTTGTAATGAGCTTTTTGCAGGAATCCATGTTCTCGGTAAAGTTTGACCTTATGCAAAAGTAGCATTTAAAAACTCATAATTAGCATAATATATGTAGCGAAAACAATAAACAAAGAAAGTTGGACTTCCTTATGGATCTATTAAGTAGGTTTTACATTAATGTAATTAAACTAAATCTAAATTTAATAAATCATGAGATCAAATATTACTTAACATGAAGATATTGTAATCTTAAGTTTTGTGAATCTAAAAAATTCCTAAATCTGAATCCGCAAGCTTTTTGAGAGGTAATCTGAAATCATGAGCAATTCCTTTGCCCTGGCTCAAATGGTGATCCACGCAGATAGCTATTGAAACCTTTTTTGGTTTGGTGGTTTTATAACGCTAGCAAGGTGGCTTTTGGAGTCAACTAAAAGATAATTTGCCAAAAGCTTCAAATCTAAGAAGATCCGAGAATAGTTCCTTACTTTTGGCGCAAAGAAGAGAAAGAAAATAGCTCTTCAAAAAGAGGGTTGTTTTCAAAAAATGCAAGAAGACAAACCCAAAATCATAATTATTGATTTTGATCAATTCCACTAAGATAACAGATTGGTTTTCTACCTTTGTTGCAATAAAGAGTAATTCTTGACTACTTGGAACATGAATCAGCACAATGAAGGCTTTAAAAAAACTTGGGGTTAGCGTAATTAGCTTTAAGAAGATCCAACAATTCTTGCCTACACTTTTTTGATAGCCAACTTTTCCCTAAAAGAATCAATGTTATATTTATAAGCCTGTTGGATTAGGTTTAGATGTTTAATAAGTGAACTGGACCCATTAGAAATAAACCCTATAGCTGACACCATTTTTAGTGTTACTTGGAGCCTAATTAAAACTATTTTTAATTAACTTGTCCAAGATTAGGCCTTAGTAGTAGCATACAACCCAATAGCACACCAAGGATGGCTACACCATTTGCCTGTCCGTATTAGCAAGCCCATCTTAGACTAGCTCATAATGAAGCTCCCTCACCTTGCTAATTTAGGGCTTTTAACCCAAACCTTTAATTTACATGTTAGATAATTTAACACATAATTAAATTTCTAAATTTAAATGAAGTAAAACAATTTTACTTCATATTAAGAATATTAAATAATTAATTAAATAATTATCAAATAACATATTTAATTTCCAAATACAAATATTTAGTTTATTTAATATTTTTCCTTAAAGCGATGTCTACATTTAAAAATTTTCTTAATAAGACTTTGTTACCATGTATTTAGCCTTATTAAGACATCTCTAATTAAATTCTACAAATCTAAATTATGTCTTAAAGGATTGTTAATTGAACTTATTCAATTAAGTCTTCCTTAATTTATCTTTTATTCAATTAAGTCCAACTTAATTAAAAACCATATTTAATTCAACAATTCTATCTTATTGTGCATGACCAATTAGGTTTGTAACATGTTGGTAATGAACATAAATAACTTAACTAGCCATGTTCATAGATCAAGAGTAAGATTTAGCAACCTACCATGCCACCCAATATTGAGAATGACGCGTGACTTCTTATAAATCTTTCAGTAACCAACATATCAGTGCATTATGGTCCTTTCACCAGATATCCCAGATTAATGATAAGCCTGGTGCCGTGTCTCCTTAAACCTTTATCTAAGTTAGATCTTGTAACTCATGGTTAATGATAATGAATCTATGAGGACCTATTCCTCATAATTCATTATGCTTTGGCCAGAGACTTTAATCCAATTAACCATAGTCAAGATCATTCAAGATATGTCTCTAATATCAATTGGAGTTGTGAATCTTTTCTCGATCACTCATTCATCTTCATTATTTTCATATCATACCAAAATCACCTTTATTTTTGTATCTATCCATGTGAATTTGTTCGTGATGATCTCTAAGTATGATACTTCACACACAAGATGACTTGATATCATAAGTCTAAGAAATAATATACACAACTAGCATATAAGAACATTTTGCATAGACAATTGAGTGACTTATACCAAATGGAGTTCTTATTTAGGTCGTATTCAGTGAATTTCTTTCCATAAAACTAGTATCTATATGCTATCCCCAAGTATCTCTTATACTTTAACTTCTATGACATTAAAAAGTTGCATGCATCCCATGTGTAGAAGTTTACCATATACTAGTCTTTATGCATTGTCAATGCCTTGTCTTGACAATACAATGACTAGGAACGTTTTTAGAAACAAGGCTTTGATGTATAAGGATTTCATCATTGTAACTTATTATTATTTTTGCAAGACCATTGTGTTTTCAAGGGCTTCATCCAATTAGTGTTTGCATGAGTGCCAATCATGCCACTAACATAAAGGAAACCTATATTACTTTAACTTAGTAACATGTATATTGTTGTTTGACTATGTCCCCATGTCGTAATCTAATAGCTCAAAGGAATACACTAACACCTTTAATAACCTGCCACTTAACATTTCAAGGCGTTCAGACTCTTAAGGCAGTACAACCAAAATATATTTTTAGATATTCAAATACCTTGAAAAGTATTTGGATGAAATTAAAAAAGAATATCCTTTTCCAAAAATAGGGGATAACTTTAACCTTTGCTACTTTTTGATTCAAATGAACTTTAAATGTTATACACAATAAATAGTTAGAAAGATAATTCGATAAGGTTTTATCTAAAAATACAGAAAAATATCCATAACATCATTTTAAAAGTGAAAATACTTTTTAATCAGGTCTGGTCATAAAGTGCACTTGAATAGCAAACAAAGAAAAATTCATAAAGTTTTCAAATGGACTTTAAATCAGATGTGTGATATGCCATCGAAAGGCTTAGTCAATTTAGCTTAATGAAAAAATACTTTTAAAAAAATCCTAGAATATCATTTATCATGCATAAAATAGGATGCTTCTCACTCTAGTTGCTAGACACAAAATGTTCATATGGCATAAGAAGAATAATTTATTATTAACTCAAATGACATTAAAATCAAAGTCATAATAGCTTGACGGAAAGCTCATTCAATGTAGTTTATACTAAAAATACTAAATAGATACCAAACCTCATTTTATGGGTGAAAGTACTTTTACAACTAGACTTGGTTCAAGTAGCAGTAACTGAAACAAAGAAATTAATACTTTTGGTTTTATGAATTAAACCTTAAATGTCAAAGTGCAATTCTTGATATTCTAATGTCTATGGATAAAGCATCACAATGGGTGACATTACACAATAGAAACCAGATAAAAAGGCTAGAACATTGTTAATGTAAGCCTCGTAAGCGAATCATTGTGGCTTGTAAGACATTATCATCTAATGATTTTATGTAATCAAACATTATATTTATTTAATGTTATAAAGGTATTTCTTTATCCAAAAGACTTAATTGTATAATTGTTATAAATATCTTATGTAGATAAAGTCCATGAAACATATTCGCCTTACAAAGAAATTGCAAGGAGTTATAATTATGAGATCTTTATGGATCAAAGCTGTGTTTCTAAAAAGTTCTTGGTCATTGTGTTGTCAAGACAGGGCATTGATAATGCATAAAGATTACCATTTATAAGCCTTCATGCATAGCTAATCTCATAAGTTAAAGTATAGACACACTTAGGGACATCTTATGGGTGTTTGTTATGGTAAAAATTCATTGAACATGACCTGCTATAAGAGTTTCATTTGTTATTTTACTCAAGAGTCTATGGAAATAGTCTCATATGTTAGCAGTATAAGTTATCCTTAGACTTGTGCACCATATCATCCTACATGAGGAGCGTCATGCTTTGATTCTATCACAAGCGAGTCCATAATAAATGAATGCTTATGGTTTGGGTTGTTTGTGGTATGGCATGAATCACATGATAGGTGAATGAGTGGTTTAAATAGGACCCATCAACCCAAGTGATATAAGGGGACATATCTTATAGGTATGTGGCCCATGTTAACTTAAAGTCGTTGGCTAAGGCAATATTGATTATGAATTAGCACATAATAGTTGCATACTAATATGGAACGAACTAAGGATAGACATTATACCTTATTTGTGCTAATTTTGGGATATATGATGAAAGTATATTTATTATACTAAGATACTAATTGCTGAAGGGCTAGCCAAAACCATGTTGACATTTCATGTTATTGGCATAATGCATTGCTAGATCCAATCTTTCTATAAATATAAAATATTCTTTATTGGGCTATTTTATATTTATTGCCAATATGATCGGGGCCTAATAGGTCATATATATAAGGGTGATTAGTAGAAATTAAATTAAGACTAGGTAATGGTTACTTAGGTCTAATTGAATAAGTTCAAATAGGCTAATGGCAAAATTATAATTTTTATAAATTAAAATTTTAAACCCTAGGCTATATAAACCCATGTTTTTGTCCCTCATAGCATAAAGAGGCTTTAAAAATAAGCTAAGAGAGCCAAAATAGGGCTAGGTGACTTTCTTCTAGAATTCTTACGGAAGATTACGCCAACTCTTTTGCAAGAAAAGAAAAATTAGTTTTCTTCTTTGTTTTGAATATCGAATCCAGGTTTTCAAAGTGTAAGGGAAGGTTTATTAAAATCTAAGCTACTAGTATGATTCTCTGCAACAAAATATCTTCCTTATTGAAGGATTTTTGAGTCACTTATGTGGATAACCGTTAAAGGTTGAATGCTTTGATAGCATTGGTTTACGATAATCAGCTCAATGTATCTTGTAATTGGGTCATGGAATTACTAAAAAACTTTTTACGATTAAGATATGTTTGAATCTTAAATAGTTTTTTAGTTTTCTTGGTCTAAAAGATTAATCAATATCTTGCAAGTTAATCCTATTTAGGGAGCCTTAGATTAGTTTCTGCTGTAATGTTTATAAGTAATTTATAAAATTTTGTAATTTGATTACTGGCTACCTTGGGACTTTTTACAAACATGATTCAACTAAAAATCACTAGTGAGACATTTTGAATGTCTCACTTTTCATAGCTTTCTCACTTCCCTAGTTTGAAGACCTTTACAAACCTTCATGAGGCATTCGAATACTCACTTATTGATGTTGAAAATAATATTCAAATAGTAGATAAACATTTCTATAAACGTACTAACACGATGCCTAAAGGCTCATCATAAGGCTTACTACTAAACAAGCTTAAAATGAAAAAGCTTTTCTCCAAACACTTATTAAACTAATTTAATTCTCATCAATAAACAAAAAACTTCAGAACATTACAACATTGCTAAATCCAATCTCAGAAAACCTAAGCTCAAATTTCATGAATCAGTTAAATCTAGATCAACATGAAATTAGCAAAATCATGAAGCAAATGCAAGATATCATAAAAATGTGCATGGTCAAATGTATCAAAAAGATTAATCTGAAATTTCACTAAAAATAAGCAAAAACTAGATTTAATTACATAGTAAACAAAGAAATCATAAGATATCATTGATCTAAATTTGTCCAAATTATCTTGTGAACATTTTAGATAAATTAGAATCCAAATAAGCCAAATTATAAGCATAGTCAATGTGCTAGATATTTTAAAATCTTAAAATATCATGTAAATGAAAACACACACCTATAGACACCTAATTTTGTTTAGGCCCCTTTCAAAAAAGCCATCCCAATTGTAGACTTTTGGATGAAATACACCTATCTCCAATTTTTTTAACATCTTGGGATTTAATTAGAAGGTACTAAAATAAGATAATAAAATTGTTTTGGGGAAGGTTTGAAACGCTTAGGGATTATACTGAAAAAATAGAAAAAGGTCATTTTTATGAAATTCATGAAGATGTATCGATACATCGTCATGTTTTAATGGTTCCAAGCCTAGAACATGTATTGTATCGATAGAAGGCCATATTGCATTGATACAATACTCATTGTGTCGATACAAGTATCAATACAATGTCATGAGTTTTTAGGTTTTTTATTTCTAGAAAGGACCTGTATTAATACAAACACCTGTTTATCGATAATGCATGAAAATTTTCACCACGAATAAGCATTTCTTGCTCAATTTGTCTCACATTTAACCTTTTTAATGGCCTTAGATCACTTCATAACCATATAAGAGGTCCCTCACAAGCATTTTTACATTGAAATATAGGCACTGGAATTGCCCACACTTGAATGAGCTTTGAATAGATAAGTTAGTGTTTTCATTATATGTGGAAACTAAATATCTTTTAGTTTAGTTGACATCTGACCATTTCAAGTTTAGTTATATTGAAATTCAATAGGGTGCTATTTTAGGTTAAAGTTAAAACATTTTTCTTGCATGGAGCCAAGATATGGCCATATTGAGCGTGGGTTTCTCTTTAAAACCATGTATCTGAGTTTGTCCTACGCTACATTTAGGAGGATTTTAGCCGTTGATCAAATTGCAGAAGGGTTGATGGTTTGCTTGCATGTAAGCTTAGGTAAGTTGTTTAGAAAATGGTAACTATGCATAAGGAACATGGGAATCAGCCAAGGGATGTTTTTAATCCCCTTAGATGTCTAAAACAGAGGAGGAAGCTAGTTCTTAGTAAAAAAAATTCCCAAAAAGAAAAAGGTCAAAGAAAAAGAGAGAAAAAAAGAAAGTTTCTTTATGTCTAATCCAAGGTTGTTTCTTCACTTGTTTTTTACTTCATTTTTTGATTATTTTCTCTTCATCTTACGTGAGCTTAAGGATCCTAAGCCATGTTTACGCGATAATTTAAGCCAAAAGAGTAAAAACTATGTTTATGGCCAAATCTAGAGCTATGATCTTTAAATACTTTCTTTTGGTTTTCTTTGCTGATTTTTGTTAAAAGTTACTTAAAAATCAACTTTCCATCATGAAAAACTTATTTTCATAGATTTTAAAATAAGTTTCCATAATTTATGGTTGTTTTCACCATGTTGTTTTCCTTGTTCTTGCCTTTGTTAGTTATCCTATGCCATGCATTTTTCATGTTATGTATGATACATGCATTATTATCATGATTCATATGTATATACATTTTCTATAAAAATTCTATAATTAGGGTAACATCACCATGTTGATGGGCTATTTCATGTTTAAAATCATATATGACATGCATTTTGTTAAATTTCATGCATTATGATAATGATTCTTATGTTCTTGCATTTTCCATAAGGAATTTTGATTATGACCATGCCACCATACATGATGTTAAATCCATATATTTTGATGTTGATAAGGTATTTTGTGCATAAAATTCATATATATTGCCATTCTTGTATATTTGTTGAGAAAAAATGTTTATGGGTGCATTTGTAATCTTAGAAACCATAAACGACCATTTTGTAATTTTTTCAAATGTTTTCACACATATTATAGATTACTATGTCATAAATACATTTAAATCATTTTTATGATTTATAAATTACTATGCAATTTTATACATTTTAGGATCATTTTAGTAATTTTTCATGATTTAAGTGGATTATGTATAAGAAATCCTAGGCTTGTGCATATCAACATAAGCATAAAAATTTAATCAGAATTAAACTTATGAGTGGAGTTTCACAAACAAACACCCAAATTTCATCAGGATTTTAGAAAGAGATATACATATGAAAACTGTAATTTAAACCTATTTAAAGACTCGTAACTTAAAGTGTGTCAATCCCTGCATGAATACACCATGGGTTGATTATCATGATTTCTTCTTGAGGCTAAAAGCAGTCTAAGTGTTGTCTCTCTAACGATGATCCACATAGATCCCTATTGGAACTTTCATAAGGTCTAGTGGTTTTTCAGTGCTAGCCAGACTCAAGCCTTAATCAAAAGATATATGGCCAACAAGTTCAAGTTTGAAATGATCCAGGAATAATTACCATGCGTGTTATGTTAAAGGTAAGAAAAAAATAACTCCACAGGGAAATAGCTATTTTTCACAAATGTAGGCAAACGATCCAAAAATACAAATTTTTTATCTTAGTTGATTCATTTAGGATAAAAAATTGATTTTTGATATTTCATTATGATTAGAAGCACTTTCTGATCACTTAATATATAAATATGTATAATTAGGGTTAGGAAAATAGAGATTTCAAGATTTCACTAATTTTGCAAATTTTGTGAAGAATTAATCTCTCAATTCTAGAAAACTATTCTTTTATTTTTTTTTGTTCAAGAATACTTCAAGAACACTCAAAAAATGCATGAAAACACATAAAGAGCTTAAGAAAGTATAAGTGTTACGCCAAACCCCTTAAGGATAGCTTTGGCACCTAAGATTTTCTCTATCCTCTCTAATTAGCTAAAGAGCCTTAATAATGTATTTAAATACAACCTAAAGCTTGACTATGGGGTCAACTGAGCCAATTACTAACATACTTACAAGATAGCCTTTTGGAGTGTTTCTTTGAGCCCAATTAAAACTAACTTTGTTAGCTTGTCCAAGATTGGGCTTAAATAGTAACTTATTTGTATTTTAGCCCAATAACACACCAAGGATGGCTATTCCATGCGCCAAGCCCATTAGCAAGCCCAATTTGGAGTAATTCACAACTAAACCCCATTAACTTGATAATTAGGGCAAATTAGGCTTTTGGCCCAAACCTTTAATTTACATGTTAGATAATTTAATTCATAATTAAACTTTTTAAGCCACGTAAAACAATTTTACTTTAAGTAAATAATATTAAATAACTAATTAAATAATTATCAAATAATTATTTAATTTTTTAAATATAATTATTTGGCTTTATTTAATAATATCCCTAAAATTATGTCTACAAATAGACATTTTCTCAATAAGACATTCTTATCTTTGTTTTCATATCAAGACATCTCCAATTAGATTTCATAAAATCTAGTTTATGTCTTTAATTATTCTTAATTGAACTAATTCAATTAAGTTTTCGTCATTATATGTTTTATTTAATTAAGTCATACTTAATTAAATCCTAGTTTTAATCCAATAGATAATCTTATTGTGTGTGACTCATTAGGCTTCCATCATAATGGACATAAATATAATTACCTAATTAAATGTATTTATATTTATATACTAAGATTGGTCTTTAACAAGGCATCATGGTAACCCCGTATGCAAGAAAAATCAATATAGCCATTTTAAGAAACCTTTTAGTAACCAGCATCTTAGTGTACCTCAGTCCTTCCACCAGATATCCAACAAAGACATAAGCATAATGTCGTGTCTACTCATGTTTCAATTCATATTAGTTTCCATAGTTTTTAGTTAACCTCATGAATTTAGAGAAACATGTTTCCTAAATTCATCATGTGTTGGCCAACGATTTTACCAAGTTAACCAAAGCCAAGAACAAATGAGATATGTTTTTAATGTCACTTGGAGTGGAATCCTCTCTGTATCACCCATCCACCTTGGTATGATATGAACCATACATAAAACCACCCTACTATAAGCATCCATCTATTATGGACTTGTTTATGGTGAAATCAAAGAATGGCATTCCCTATATAAGATGACTTAGTATCACCAGGTCTAAGAACTAATATACACCACTGGAACACAAAAACATATTCCATAGACACTTGGGTGACTTATACCAAATATAGTTCTCATATGGGCCATGTACTTATTTCCGTAAAAGAAGCACCCATATGCTATCCCCAAGTTTTTCCATACTTCAACTTTTATTAGATTAAAGAGTTGCATGCATCATTAGCATATGCTAGTCTTTGTGCATTGTTAATGCCCTATCTTGACAATACAATAGCTAGAAATATATTTAAAAATATGGTTTTGATGCATAAGGATCTTATTATCATAACTCATTACTAAATTTGTAAGGCCATTATGTTTCAAAGGCTTATCCAATTAGAGTTTGCATGATTGCCAATCAAGCCATTGACATGAAAGAAAACCTTGAATAACTAACATAAATGATTGGTTTGCATTATTAACTATTATATGCCTCAGCCAATTTGATTGGCTCTAAGGCATAGACTAACATTATGTAATTTCATGCATTTTAAAAACACTTTAGTCATTCCATGATCTAGGGCTTATGATGTAATTTCATGCATTTTAGCATCATTTTAGTCATTTTTCATGATTTAGAGGTTCAAGTAATTTCATGCATGTTTGCATTATCTTAGCCATTTGCCATAATTTAGAACGATTTATGCAATTTCATGTATTTAGGGTCATTTTAGTAATTTGTCATATCTTAGGGATTTTTATGTCATTTCTTGTATTTTAATGCCATTTAGGTCATTTTCCATGGCATAGGGACTTCTATGTTGTTTCATGCATTTTAATGTCATGTAGGTCTTTTTCCATAATCTAGGGATTTTTATGCAATCTTTGAATGTTAAGGTCATTTAGGTTATTTTTATGATCTAGGGACTTTCATGTAATTTTATGTATTTTAGAGATGTTTGGGTCATTTTCTATGACTTAGGAGTTATTATGCAAAGTTTCATTCATTTAAATCATTTTTCATGATTTAGAGACCATTCCATAATGTCTATGCATACTAGATCCATTTAGATTATTTTCCATAATTAAAAGATTATTTTACAATTTAATTTATGTACTTTGGAGTCATTTTCATGATGTTATGTGTTTAATTTAATATGTTTTTATATTATTTATAATATAATATTTTCTCAAAAATTTAAGGCAATATCCTCGAGTTAAAATATCAATAGGTGTGCTTCCAGTATATGGAAGTCACTTCATTAATTATTTTATACAAAGGAATACCCTTTTTAAACAAGTAAATCAAAATTTTTAATTTTTCCAAAAAAAATAAAACTTTCATATTCCTTCAAGTTTTCCAAAAAGAGTGAGAAACATTTTTTTATTTTCAAAAAATATAAAAATCTGATTTACTTAAGATGGGAAAAATAATATTAGTTATAAATAATTCCCAAAAAAAGGAATCATAGTTAAGTATTTAAAAATTGAAATCAATTTTAATCTAGATTTAGGATATGATTAATAGTTACTATTTTTCGGGCATCGCAAAAGGGCTATGTCTCACTCTATTTGTAATCATCTTTTAAACCCTTTCCACACAAATCTTTGGTTAGTACGTAGTTTTCAAATTTATTTATGATGATTTCTTAACCTCAAAGGATGAACTTTGGTAGGTGACTAATCTCATGTAGCCAAAACAAATTGGTGGTGGCTCTGAGTTATTAGTCATTTTGTAATGACCATTCAAGGTTATGTTGGACATCTATCTAGCAATTAAGTGTAATCCCAATGTGAGAAAATAAAATTTATTCATTTAAGTTTGATATGTCAAATTTGCATTTGGCATCTTACAACAATATTATGCTTTCAAGAGAATTTAAGATTAAGCATTATAAAACGACCATAGCTGAACATGAATTAAGGAGATCTAAATCTAAACAAAATTAATCAAGTAAGAACCTAAGATCTAGAATTAAAATTCCCAAGAAATAAGTGAGAAATTATATCTATAAAGCTTTTTTGGAAATTTTCCTTAGCTTTCCTTTCCAAAAAAGTTAAGTGTTTGGCAAAAATTTTGAAAGCTTTTCAAAAGGAAAGCCCCATTTTGAATGGCACCACACATTTGTATTTATAAGAATTTTGGTTATTATTTTTCTATAAATCATTCATAAGCAGCTTTAGATGGGTCTAATAACTAATTAACTTCAATTAACAATCTTCAACCATCCTTAATTTAAATATTTTCCAATTATAGGATGTTTCTAAAAAAAACTTTAAGCATAGGTACATATGGAGTTCAACCATATGATGAAATTTGTAACTAGTTCTTTACATGTTTTCCCAATCAAATTGGTTTCAATGTCTTAGCCTAAAAATTTAACTACATGTTTTTTCTTATAATTAAATAGCCCTAATAACATTCTTGTAGAAAATACAGATTTTAATATCTTAAGAAAAGATAAAAAGTTTGGCGCGGCTAACACAAGCTTCCTCCAAGATCATAAGCAATCCAATCATCTTATCTTCAACAATAATCTACATGGATGATAATCAGAGCCTTCTCAAGGATTAGAGAATCTCAAGTGCTAGTTAAAGATCTGGATCTTATTCAAAGGTAACAATGTGTTGGTTTTTAATCACCAACAAAAGAATGTCTTTGAAAACATTTTTAATTAAAACAACCAACAAGGAAAAGCAAAGAGGGGCTTTGGAGGGCCATAAGGTTGCAACAATTGGAGTTTTTTTTTTTAGTATTTTTTTTCCTTTTAGGACAATTTTCAACAAGCAAAGAAGAATTATTATTCTTTCCCACTATATCCCTTGGATGCCTACCCCCTTAATAATGGGATAGGCTAGACAAAGTTTGATGCTAGATCAAATTCTCCTACAAAGAATGGAACTCTTCATGCTTAGCCATATTGTTTAGATTATGACATGAACATTTAGTGTTATAGTCCAAACCTCACTTGCACAAAGAAAGGGATCAAGCTCATCAAATGTGACTTAGTCGTGGTGGTTTGCTTTGCTTTCAAGCCACTAGACATTTTAGATGGTTCAAATAATGCAAGAATGAAAACCTAATAGTTTAATTCTCAATTAAACTCTTAGAAAAATAAACTATATATTTTCATCTATGGAGACCTAATTTTGTCTAGGCCTCTATGAAAGCATTTTAAGGCATTAATAAACCTCAACGGGCAAGCATGGATCCATTTCCCAACATTCTTAGCTTAGGTAAGGTGTTAGGGGAGCCAAAGGCACAAAAGACTTATGTTTTTACTTGATTGTATTGATACATGGCCTTCAATTATTGATACAATGGCTAGCATGTCACCAAATGCAAAAACTCTAAGTTTTATTGATACAAATAGGGCATGTATTGATATTGTTTCTTGATGTATCAAGACATTAGGCAAATGTGGCGATACAAGGCTTGGTGGTAGCTAAAGTATGATTTTTGAGCCTAAATGTACTAATGCATAAGTGAATGTATTGATACATTGGTAAATGTATTGATACATTCACAATATGTATAAATACATACACCCAAATGTATCAATACAGTGTTCTTTGTATTGAAACATTCAGACAATTTTACCTAAATTCGTGCCATTTTCTCCTTGTGCTGTATTAGTTAGAAAATATAAATTGGCCACGATTTTGGTCCAAAAATCATCTAATTTCATACCAAGCTTTATGAAAAGTATCTTAGGCCTTAAGAATGGATCAATACATTTTTAAAGGTCCATTAAGGTTGAAAAATAAGGGCATTTCATGATATTATTTAGATCAATAAAAGGTAAGATAGATATTGCACATTATGTCAACCTATGAATGGTTGTCCGTGGCTGCAAGAATCGTACATTAGCCAATGAAATATTGTGAACTCAACCCTTGGTTCAATGACTTATCAAATTATACATGAAAAATGCCTAAATGCCATATTGTACTAGGTTTTTTTTGGTGGCTGAAAGCACTCCATATAAAATGCATATTTCATGCTTAGCGAGCACATTAACATTCACCTTTCACATGCTTTTCTTAGAGAAAATACCTCAATCCCGTAGCTCCCTTTAGAGCCCTCCAAAAATCCTCAAAAAACCCTTTTTCCAAAGTATTTTTCCTTACCAAAACCTTTTTTATAACCTTTGAGTTCATCTTTGGCCACTCTTTCTTGCTAATCTATAGTAACGAAAGGGAAGAAAGTAGGCTAAAAAAATAGTGCAAACAAGGACAGAAAAGAAAGAGCAAGAGTTTAAGCAAGATTTTAAAGCTTTGATGGTTTATCCTTAACATTTTCTTCTTATTCTCTTAATATTTTCAGCATTTCTTGCATCTATTTTAGTGATCCATTTTATGCTAGCTATGTCATTCTCTGAAGGAATCTTTATGATACATGGCTTAACCTTACTGTTTTTGATGTTTTAATGATGTTTTGGCCATGAAAGTTACTAGTTTTCCCTAGATGATCTGCAAGAGCCTTGTTTTGTGTTTTTATGTTATGTTCCATCTTTTAAACCATGGTTCATATTTTACACATACTCATCTAGCACTCTTGACATCATTAGGATGTGAAATTTTACATTTTAAGCATGATTTTACTTATCCTAATGTCCTTTGATGATGTTCTTTTTTGTAGTTAGTGCATGGATGATATTGCCATGGATTTTACTTGATCACATGCTTATTTAAATGTCTCTTTATTGCTCTTTATTGTTTGCTTGCTATTTTAAACAAACCCCTAAGTTAGGCTACTTTTTGTTTCAATCAAATTAGATTAATGTTGGCATAATGTTTTCAACATTTTAATTAATTAATCTTGGAAAAAAATTAAGCTTACATGTTTTGATTCATGGCCTAATGAGGCAAAATGAAATTTGTTTTCAGCCCTAAAAAATTTTGTCTTTACAATATGCTTGATTAAATGTCTTGGTGTTGAGCTTTATTTTGTGACTCGATGACTTGGGTAATGGGTTATCCACTTGCTCAATTCCCTGGAAATTGAAATTGACTTATGATTCCACTGCCATAAACCCTAATTGTCAAACATTCATGTGTTTGACATCTTGCTATGCATTTAGAAAACTCCCCTATTTCAGTACTAGCAACATTATAACCTTAACTTGAAAAATCATTTTCAAACGCTACATGATATTTTGGAATTTCCTAGTATTTTTTGGTAAAGGGCATGGAATTACCTTTCCAATGGTATCTTGTTTGTCCCCTATTAAAAAGTTATGATTTTTTGAATCTTTACTATTCGAAACCTATGGAATCGACAATCAACATTCTGTTTATGCCATTCCAACCCACCAAATGATTTTTCTAGAATTTCTAAATATTTTTCGTGAAAAATACATGGAATTCCATTTCTAGAAATTGAGATGTAGAAACAAAATATAATTGCAAGGATATAAAAATATTTCTCAATATTTTTTAATATTAAAATGGTGAGTTTGAAGATTAAATTTTTGAAAAAAATCAAAAGAATTTGCCTATTTGGAAATGCAAAACAAATACTCCCAATTAAACAATTTCAATGTATTAATAGAAATATTGAGTCATTTCATCTTTTAGGTCTCTAAGAAAAACTTAAAAACTATTGGCCTAGAGTTTATAAAATGCAAAATAATACCCTAAAAATTTTTTTATTATTGACCATGAACCTTTTGATATAACCAATATTGAATGGGTATAGTCAAAAAAATCATTTTTATAAATGTTACAATTGATAAAAGGAAGGATTTTCCAGCATTTATAAAATCTATGACTGATAAAACCTTTTGGCAAAAATAATATCATAATTATTATAAAGTTAATATTTATAGCTCTCTAGGATTTAGGCAAAGAGAAAAATTCTTTTAGCCATATCAAATTTGGATTTTATCAGAAGCCACACCTAAGGAACATCCTTTTGCTGATTATGGTTTAATATGGAGAGAAATGTTCCTATATCAAATTTAGAATTAGAAGAAATTGCTATGAAAATAGAAAAACTCTATTTTCCTAATTATTTTATTGAGTCAATAATAAAATTAATTCAAAAGCTAAAGAGATATTTGGAAATCTCCAAAAATACAAAATCATAAAAACAAACAGAAATCTTGGATTTGTTTCATTTTTCGTATTTTTAAGAATTCTTTAACAACTTGTTTATCAGTTTTAATAAAAAAAATTCTTCAAGCGCAAAAAATATATGAAATCTTTTTAGTCTATTACAATAGCTAGTAATTCTTTTTCAAAATTATGTTCATTAGGTTTAAATTTTCTAGAATTATATCCATAAAGTAGCTCATTTTTATCCGGTTATGCTTTTAGTACTGCTCCCCAATTATTTTCAGAAGCACCTATTTCAGGTATTAATTTTTTACATTCTTTAGGTAAATAAACACTAGGTATTTTAATTTTTTTAATTAATTTTGAATCATTTTTTGACCAAGTGAAGTTTTTATTTTTCTTTAATTTTTCTAATAATGAGGTTTCCATTTTAGATAAATTTTTTATAAAATTTCTTCCATAATTAGGAATTCCAAAAAAATTATGTAATTATTTTAAATCAAAGATATCTTCTGGAAATTCTTTTTATTTTAGTAATAATAGGCTTTTGTAATTTTATCCCTTGCTGAGATAAATGCATTTCTTAAAATTTTTATTTTTTTTATTTTTCTAATATAATTCCATTATTAAAAACTTATGAGCTATAATTTCTAGATGTTTTCTATATTCTTTAAGGTTTTTGAGAAAACTAATATATCATCAATATATACAGCATAAAAATCTTTACAATCTGTAAATATAGAATCAATCCATCTTTAAAAGATTTGTGGGGTATTATAAAGTCCAAAAGTCATTACAGTCCACAGATAATGTCCTTCTTGGACACTAAAGGTAGTTAATGCTTTTGTTCTTCTATATGCTTGATTTGCTAAAATCCAAATTTGCAATAAAACATACTATAATAAATAGCATCTTTTGCTAAGTTTATTAAAACATCTTTTAATGGAATAAAATGTTCACTGAATTTGAGATTTTGGTTTCATCTCTTATCATTAATTACCATTCGAGCTTTTGCTTTTTTTTTTTTTTTTGCTCCACATAATTTCTTACTAAAAAGGCTAGGCTCAAATGTGGACTTTCTAATTTTTTCAATTAATTTTTTATTTAAAAGTTCATTTATTTGAACGTCAAATTCATCTTTATCAGTTTTTGTATAAATAATAGGTTTAACCATTATGATTTTATTTAGATTATTTAGTTTCAAACTAGAATATCTTGGATTTTTAGACCATAATTTTTTAGGATCTTCAATGAAATTAGGTACTAATTATTGTATATAGCCAATGTTTTTCATTAAGCTATTTCATTATTTGTTTTTTTCTAAAGATACTAGTGTAAGGCCTTTTTCACAAATATGTTTATGTGTTTTTGGTATAAAATCTTTATCTTTTCATCTTCTAAAGTTAGGAAAAGTTTTTCTTTATTTATTATGAAAGGTAGGTGCTTATGTATGAAATTATGCATATGAGAAAATCCTAAATTTTTTATTATTAAACCATATTGGCACTTTTTGGCCTTAAATTTGTATTAAAGTTACATATCCATCTGTTCCTACAACTAAAATTAGGGATTCCATTAATTCTCGTTTTTCTGTTAGAAGTGCTTTCATTCTACGATTGCTTGTTATAGCTCCAATGTCTAATAAAACATATATAGAATACGTTTTATATCCTGTAAATCTAAATTCCCTTATAACATAAGTAATAGAATTTTATTTTGATGATTAGAAAATATTATTGCATCATCATTTAATTTCATTTGTTTAACAATGAGTGCTTTTATTTCTTCAATTTTGCAAAAAGTTGATCTCGAAAATATATGGATTTATGCTTTTTCAATAGGTTTATTGCTAACAATTTAGGAACAATAGATAAATTAATTTATTCATCACTCACTATCATCTATTTGATTAAATAATATATTTAGAGGATTTTTATCTTTTCTTCTAGAGATCTATTATCTCTAAAATAAAATTAGAACCTAACAACTTAAATTCTATTGGTTTTGTTAACCTTTTATTAGCCTTTTCAGTTACTTGTATCAGTATCCAATCAGTAGGTACTGTTAAATTTTTTATATTCATTAATCTTGGTCGAATTTTTAAATAAGAACGTCTTGTTTCAAGTATTTCTATCATTTTAGTATCAATTTTTTTTAAAAAAAATGTTTGAGCTAGATTTGTAAATTCATGAATAGTTTTCCAACTAATCGATAGATCATTGCTATTATCTTTCATTCCAATAGTTTTGGTTTATATTCTTAATCTAACAATGTCTTGAATGCTTGGGTCATTAATACATACAAAATAATTTGGTTTTATTTTAAATCATACTATTCTAGCTACTAGGTTTGATTTTATTCCTCCTATTAAAGTTTCAATAAGATCATAAAATCTTTTATCTAAAAGTATAGCTAGAATTTGTTTACCAACTCCTTGCCTAAATAAAACTTTAATTTTTATTTGAATTACACCTATATGAATGTATCTAATTTTAAGATATTTTTATTTGAGTCTCCTAATTTTTTTTCTTTATTAAGAATCAAGATGTTTACCACTCTATCTTCATAGTATTTAGCAGTTGTATTATCGCTAAATTGTTCAAAATGTCTAGTGTTTAAAAAATTTTAAATTTTGAACATTTATAAACTTCTTTCTTTTTTAGGATTTGAATTTTTATAACTACTCTTTAATAATTTGTATGTATTCTCATAGAACATTTCCTAACTTTTTTATTGTTATTTTTCTTTGGCAACTTCCTTAAGATTTTTTTATAGATTTGCAAGTGTTTATCATAAATAAACTCTCGTTTCCAAATTTCTTCTTCTGAAGAGATTTCATTAAAATCATTAGTAATTTCTTCACCTAGACAAAAAAATATTTATCTTCTAGATTTTTTTTATCATTTTATTATTTTCTTAGCACATTTACCTTCATTAGGAAATAAAGAGCTATAGGTCCATTTTCATCATAAATGTAACATTTTACATTTGAATTTGTCTTTTTTGTCTTTTTCTAACATATTTTTTATCCTTTTGTATTTGGTTGCTTTTTTTCCCATTTTCTCCATTTAAATTTCTTATTTTTATTTTTATTTTTTGTAGTTTAATAATATGGTTTACATCCAAATTTTAATTCCTTATTTAATAATTTTGAATAATATTTTTGTCCAATTTTAACTTGCTTTGCTGCTTTAGCCTTTAAATAATGTTCTACTAATTGTTTATTAGTTTATAATATTATATTTCCTAAATTATCTAAACATTTTGTTTTTTTTTTTTCTAAAATAGAAGTAGTATTTACATATTTCATCCCAAGGTGGAGATTATTTATGGAAGAATTGATTTAACCAAAATTGTGATTGCATATAATCTAATATTTGGTATTGACTCTGTAATTTTTTGGAGAATCCTTCTAATTCTCTAATATCACATAATTTTAATTTTGTAAAAATATATTAAACATTTGCTTGTTTAGTAGATTCTAGTAAACATACACAAAATTTTTTCTCATTTTTTAAATATATCTTCTATAGATTGAAAATTTTTTAATATTCTTTTTTCAGCTTTTTCCTTTAATAAATTCTTTCCATTTTCTTAACCACCATCTCCATAAACGGTTTCACATATTTTCCTTAATTATTAATGGATTTATTATTAGTAATATAAATGGACATGCATTGTGCCCAATCATCAATTGCTTGACAATATTTTAAAAATTCTACATTACTGAGATCAAGATATGTTTCTTCTGATAAACCCTTTATTTTATTAAGATCATCTCGCCTAGTTGGCTGAGGATCAATTTTAATTGTAGTTGAAGAAAATGATCCCTTATCTTTTTTTTTCCCTTTATCATCTTTAATTCATCATAATCTAGTTGAGTTTAAGGTATAGTTTCTGTATCAAGGTCTATTGGATCTAATTGGTCCATCTTTTTCCTAATATTTTGTCATTAGCTTTTTCTTGATCTTGAATAAGATTTTATTCATGATCATTAGAGTTTTTAACTCTATTGAATTACTATCTTCACTACTTTCTTTAGTTGTTTTCATCTTATATTTTTCATCTGTTTGGTTTTAAAAAATTAATGATAATTATATTTTCAAAAATCTGACTCTATTTTTAATGCTTTAAATTTTCCATCATCTGAAAAAATTTTTGCCTTTTTTTGAGGATGCTTTGTTTATTTGATATTAGCTTTTCCAATTGCACTTTTTACATATTCATAATCTTCATAATCTTTTCTATTTCTATTATCTAAAGGTTTTTTTTTTTTGTATATTACTAGTATAATGTAATCTATGATTTTTAACTACTAATTCATTAAATTTTTTTTATTATTATTAGTTAAATTATCTAACTTTAATTCTATCTTATCTAATTTCTTTTGAAAATATTAGTAGTATCTACAAAAATTATAGTGCTATAAATATTTTATATATTATTATTTGTTTTTTGAAAATGTTTATAACTTTCATTATCTAACCCTAAACATTTTATTTCTTTTATATTGTTCATCTTCGAACCTAAAACCTTCTATGCTTTAAATGTTTTATTTGGATGTTAGTAAACAAAAGCCATCCAAGCATGAAAAGCTAACCTAACAGGAAAACAACTATAGATATATGGGTTTTAAATGAATAGTAAGATAAAATAAAAT
>JBBYHO010023562.1:0-12120 GCA_038382025.1 Adansonia gregorii
TGTATCGATACTATGAACCATTGTATCGATACTATAAACAATTATATCGATATATGTTGATATGTATCGATACATTCTTTTATAGAATGCATGTTTTGGTCCTGGCATGGTCTCGTATCGATACATGAGACCCTTTATCGATATAAAGGCTTATGTATCGATACATTTACATTTTGTATCGATACAAAGAAGGACATTTCAAATTTTTAGCATATTAGAGCATTATATTGATACATGAGAACCATGTATCGATACATTCAAGTAAAATTATGAATTTTTTATATTTTTGGTCCCCGAATACCTTGGACTGTGTCATTTGATGCCACATCTTTGCATTTACCTTTGATATGATCCCTAGGCCTTCTTGACATCTTCAAAATACTTTTTCGCTAGGCGATAACTTATCGCCCCCTCTTACATCCATGCTCCAGTTTATTAAAAATTAGCCCATATGAAATAAGGTGTCTACAGCTGTCCTTCTTTGACTGTTGCTAAGAATCAATAACAGGGCAAAGATAAATAGACACTATTTTGTCCAGGGCAGACTGACACTTCCAGAACATTAAGGTGTTAAGTTTTCTAAGGTTTGTCCCCTTTAGGTAGGTACAGAGTAACATGGATTTTTTATATAGGTGCCACCAGCTTGTGTAGGCTTTGACTTCAACTTGATGCCACTAGCTTGTGCGGGCTTTGACTTGGGTGCCGCCAACTCATGTATGCTTTGATTTAAACTTGGGTGCCACCAGCGCATGTGGGCTTTAACTTAAACTTAGGTGCCACCAGTTCGTGTGGGCTTTAAGGGGTGCCCCTGACTTGTGGGCTTTCAGGGGTACCACTAACATGTGGGCTTTGAAAGGTGCCACACTTGTAGGTTTTAAAAAGTGCCACAGCTTGTGGGTTTTGAAAAGGATGCAATGACTTATGGGATTTTAAGAGAATGCCATAACTTGTGGGCTTTAAAAAAGGTGCCATGACTTATGGGCTTTTGAGGGCTGTCGTAACTTATGGGCTTTAAAAAGGTACCACTAACTTGTGGGCTTGGAAAAGGGTGCCACTAACTTATGGGCTTTAAGTGGTGCCACTAACTTGTGGGCTTTAAAAGGTGCCATAGCTTGTAGGATCTAAAAAGGGTGTCACAACTTATGGGCTACTAAGAGAGTACCACGACTTATGGGCTTTAAAAAGGTGCCACTGACTATGGGCTTTGAAAAGGGTGCCACTGACTTGCAGTCTTTAAGGTGTGCCATGACTTATGGGCTTTGAAAAGGGTGCCACGACTTATGGGCTTTAAAAAAATGCCACTAACTTGTGGGCTTAAAAAGGTGCCACTAACTTATGGGCTTAAAAGGGTGCCACAACTTGTGGGTTTAAAGGGGTGCCATTGACTTATGGGCTTTTAAAAGGGTGCCACTAACTTGTGGGCTTTAAAAAGGGTGCCATGACTTATGGGCTTTTAAAAAGGTGCTATGACTTGTGGGCTTTAAAAGGGTGCCATGATTTATGGGCTTAAAAGGGTGCCACAACTTGTGGGCATTTGAGAGAGTGCCACAACTTGTGGGCTTTAAAAAGGTGCACTAACTTGTGGGCTGTGAAAAGGGTGCTACTGACTTGTGGGCTTTAAGGGGTGCCACGACTTATGGGCTTTAAAAATGGTGCCAATGATTTATAGGCTTAAAAGGGTGCCACGATGGGCTTAAAGGGGTACCACTGACTTATGGATTTTTAAAGGGTGCTGACAACATTTTTTGATAAAACTTCAAATACTAGAAGTTCATGACAAAATTTCCTATCGAAATGGGTTTTGAAATTAGTTCATGCCAAAGCTTCTGACAAATGTTCTCGATAAAAGTTTTTGACAATAGTCTCTAGACAATAATTTCTTACCAGTAGCATTTTTAACATAAGGTGGTGAGAAGAGAAGGACTTTACCTAAATGACACTTGGTTTGTGAAGCTTAGAGTTTTTACTAGGAATTCCTTGAAGGTTTAGCAAACTTGGCTTGAAGTGACATTGTAAAAATGCTGATGTAAGATGGTAATGTGAATGCATGATATGAAATGCTATCATAATTGAAATGATGTGAAGTCTAATATAGGAGATAGTTGTAGTTCTCCTTGCACATTATTCAAACTCTCAAAGGGATAGTGACTCGTCCTTATTCCAACCATGGACCAAGATTTTCTTTATTTTGCTAGGGATTGTAGGTTGTCGTTACTCTATTGGGGATGTGACCAAAAATTTAATCTCAAGATTTTGGACTATTGCGTTTCTCAAATCGAGAGGCTCAATCATTTTCCTGACAAATGGAGGGCATTGCCAACAATTTAGAGAGTATTCGACTGATTAGGTTGATGTCTTTGGTTTTGATAGGATTCTGATATAATGCATGGGTCGATTTGGTTAGCTTAAAATGGTTTTTCTTAAGATGTGGCTTGTGGAGGCAAGAAATGGTTTGGTGTATGGTAATGCTGAATGGGTGTTTGGATGCAAAAGGTGCATGATCTTGATGATTGAGGTGTAAGCAGAATTTCTCGTGCCTTTTTTTTCCTTCAATGTAATATCAAGATGCCCTAATGCATATTTCAGTTAATTATCAAACATTATTAGTTAAATGACAAGTACAATATGAATTGTATAGAGGTTGAAAGAAGTAAGACAACATTTATTTATGACGACAAAGAGACAACTCAATACACTATTTGATAAGCAATTGATAAAGTAGCAAGGAAGATGATCTTTTGGATGAAAGATGCCTTTGACAATCATGACATGGATGTTCTTTAGGTACTCTTCAGAGTCTTTCTCGAATAATGATTGTGACTAGTATGAATTGAGTTTGAAAGATCTCTTGGATTGCTTTGTATTATCTTGTGGATGCTCTGAGTTCTTGCCCAATCAAAATTGATCTTCTCAAGTTACCCTTACGGGTATTCAACTGTAGTTGGGTTGCTTACCCAGATATCCTTCTTGGATTTTCATCTAGACCCTTTTTTGCTTTTGTTTTTTTTTTGTTTTTTTGGTTCTTTGGTTTTTTATTTTATTTTTTTTGAAAGATGCCTATTCAGGTTTTTACCTTCTACGTATAGCATTTCTTGATGGAATCTAAGTTGACTGGGTTGGGCAAGACATTATCATACATTTCTAATAGGATCAGGGCCCCTCCAGAGAATGCTTGCTTCACTACATATAGTCATTCCCAATTAGGGGTCCACTTGCCCTACGCTTCTTTATGAATTGGGAGGATCTTCTTCCATACCAATTCACCCGGGTGAAGTTGTCGTCGATGCATCTTTTTGTCATAGGCTTTGATCATACATCTTTGATACATTTGACCATGGTAAATGGCTTTCATGTATTTTTCCTTAATAAGGTTGAGCTAGTTATATCTGTTCTTGACCTGTTCAGCTTCTTCACATTTGGTTTCCATCAAGATTCTAAGAAAAGGGATATCAACTTCAATAGGCAATACAGCTTCTATCGCATAGACAAGAGAAAATGGAGTAGCACCCGTGGAAATGCGAACTGAGGTTCGATAGGCATGAAGTGTAAAAGATAGCTTCTCACACCAATCTTTGTGAGTGTCAGCCACTTTCTCAACCATTTTTTTGATGTTTTTATTGGTTGCCTTAACTGCCCTATTCATGTTTGGGCGATAAGGATGGAATTATCATACTGGATCATGAACTATAAGAGATCAGTGGTATAGAGCTTTCTTCGAAACCTTTTTTAGAATCAACTTTACTAGTGCAAATTTATCATTTGAAATCGATCTTCAAAGACCTATAAGACATATCCATGTCACTATCATTAGGACACCTGAAAGGGTGAAGAAATAGGCATTGCAAAAGGCACACACAACCAAAACATTTGGATAACAATGGAGGCAAAAGAGTAATGGAAACAAAAAGGTTGAAAAGTGATTTAGACACACGATATGGAATGATTTTTGCAAAAGTCATTTCATTGATAATGTTTAATAAAGATGCCCCTTACACAAGACACCTACCTACCTTTGGGCAAGGGCAGATAGGTTTTCATTTTTTGACATTATATGAAGGGGATAGAAAAGTGCAGGGGCTTTTGTCATGACCCCATTATCAAAATCAAGTCTCAATGGAAGGGCATAAATTTTATAGCTCAGTATTGATCATGTTTGCAACTGGCTTAGTGTGGTTTAACAAAGGATTAGTAGTGAAATTTGGTCCCCAGTTCATCCCAAACTTAAGACTTTTGCATTAATTAGATTTTGCAACATTTCATTTGAAATACATACAGTTCTTAATGTCATGCCTTGCTGCCCCAGCATGGTATTCACAGTAGGTGTTAAGGTTGTACCATGGTGGGTATGGTTGCTTCTTTTCTGAGGCATAGATTAGAGCTACTAAATGATTTTAGAGCAAGGTTTGTAGAGCTCTTTATGGGTCATAAGGATGGGATCAAAATGTTGTCTTAGTTGATTTGCACCTTGGTTGCTGGGTGCATTATTGGTTGTTCAATTGGTATTTAGTGGACCTATAGAGGGTAGCCTTATGGTGGGTTTGATTGGATTGTAAGGGATGGGTTACAAGTGGTGGCATAAATTAGTTTTAGGGATATTATGATAGGGTAAAAATGTGGCGTTCTTGAGTAGCGAGGGTTGGGTGCTTATGTTGTCTTGGTTGAGATGAGCCAGCATAATTTATAGCATTGGCCTCATCCTCATTCTTCTTACCAGTAATGGGCTTCTTACTTGATCCAACTATTTCCCCGGTGGACATTCTACCACTTTTAATGGTGGCATCGATCATTTCTCCAAAGAGAACCAAGTTCGTGAATTTTTTGGTGGCATTCCCTACAAGCTTCTTATAATAAGGAGCATATAAGGTGTGAATGAAAATAACTATCATCCCTTTTTTTGTAAGAGGAGGCTGGACTAAGCTGCTTCCTCTCTCCACCTTTGGGCATATTGCTTGAAACTTTCAGTGGATCTCCTCTCAAAATTCATCAGGGAAAGTCCATCCGAAACCCAATCTGATACATGCTGATATTGATTTAGAAAGGCTTTAGCCAAGTCAGCCCATGATTGGATTTTGAAATTGTCTATCTGGATATACCACTAAGCCGCTGCCCTAGTGAGGCTATGCTGGAAGCAATGGATGAGGAGCTTTTCATTTTTCTCATACCTGACCATCTTTCTCAAGTACATTCGGATAAGGATAGAAGGATCTTGGTTTCATTAAACTTTTCAAACTCTAGGACTTTAAACTTCGAGGGAATGACAAGGTTAAACACCAAAGACAGTGATTGAGCATCAAAAGCTCTGAACTTGTTAGTCCCTTCGATAGCTTAGAGGCATTTTTTCAGTAGTTAGAATTTACTCACTTCTTTTGCAGTCATAGTGGACTTTTGACCTTGCCTTTTCTTTAGTTCCTCATTATCAAGGGCTATCAGATTTGCTGATGAAACTCCCACATTCATCCTTTAAGTACCGAGAATGAATTGACCTACCCCAATGGGATTAAGGTAGATAACTGTCAGAGCCTAAGTGGCAGGTGGAGGTGGAGGCCATTGTTCTTGTCTAGTTTCCCCTTGGGTAGGTTCTGGATTATTGGTAGGGGGACTTTCAACATTGGGAGGATCATTTCTTTTTTTAGTAGTGCTAACTTGCCCTTTTTCTCTCATAAAAGCTATCATTAGTTTCATAAGTCTCGATATCTGAGTTTGCATTTCATTTTGCTGACCGAGCATCTGGTCTTGTGATTCCTTGACCATTAGCTCAAGTCGCTCAATACAAGCTTTATGATCACTCTCCATGATTTGCTTATGGCATTGTATATTGTAATAGTGCATGATGTATAGTTCCGTGTTCCTGATTAATCTTAAAATCCCTTACACTTTTATAGCCCAAATCCTGTATTAGACTTTTTTTAATGTATTTATTGATGAGCATTTATGATGCAATGATGAGTTAACATAATGAATGATTGATGCAAGTGCAATGAAAAATGGTGAAATCAAATGTGCATATGCATTGGAAACAATTGATTCTTGGAATAGCTTCATTAATAACATCATTCATAGAGTCACAAAAAGGGTTTTTTTCTTTTACGACATGATTACATCTGAAAGTATCTAACATGATTACATTGTGTAATCATATGATTGAGAAAACCCAAAAGTCATTGCTCACAATCTCGAACAGGTGCGATGTCTCACCTTATAGATCGAGCTACTTCAATCATGTTATTTGCCTCTTGTTGAGCCATCTGAACTTGTTGAGTGAGGCATTGATGTTGTTCTTGGTAGTTGAGACGTGCTTGTTTGATTGTTGCTTGCCAATCTAATTTGCGTTGCTTGGAAGCCCTTGTTAGTTCATTGATACGACCTTGATGATCTTGAAGAGACTATTCTAACTCCTAAGTTTGTGAATGAGGACTTCATTTTCAACCCTGGTGGCTATTGTATCTCATGTTTAGTCCTCGAGTTTTTGATTCTTTCATTGGTAGGTGGGAGCAAAAGCAAATGCCCTCATGAACTTTTTTTTGCTAGTCTTGACTTCTTCTTTCTGCTGATTCAGTTAATGATTGAGAATGGCAACTTCTACTTCCCATTCCACTGATGCCTTGCCAATGCGTTGGGACTTGTTAGCTTTTTGAAGTGTCACATAATCCTTGGCTAGGCTTTCGAAGTCATCTTTGAAGTTATCCTTTTACTCAATCCATTTCAATGCTCTTAAGATAGATATCCATCTCTAACTGGCCCTTTTCCTCCTTAAGTTGAGAGATTTTTGTGGTGAAAAATACCTTTTCTCATTTGAACTCCCTTCTAAGTAGCTCGATCTCAAAAGGGGTTATTCTATTAGGATTTGCAGTATCCCAGAGTTGGGTGGTGGTAATGGATCATTGACATGATGGAGTCTTCATTCTTCGTATCCAGGCATGGTGGGGCTTCCTCTCCAATATCATTCCATACAATAGATCTTCTTCCAAGCTTGGAAAACTAACTAGACTTTTGCTTTATAATTAGGCTCTCCGTATTCAAAACCCCAATGTCCCAAATCTTTAAGGAAAGGGATGAATTACTGGCATTGGAACTGATGCAACACTCGAAGAGAAGCATAACTGGTATTTTCCCATAGTCCCAAGAGCAGCACATAAGTGTAGTCTCCATATTATACACAATCAACTGAGGGAACACCCATGGGGCTCTCCATATGATTTCTTCATCCTTAACATTTCGTAATTCCTACACCCAATGCTTTTTGTCTTATCTTGATGACATTCTTCCTTTAATGTTGTGGAAAGAGGACTAATCTTAAAGAAAAATTTTGCCTAACTCTTCTTTTCCTAACACGAAGATGACTTGGAGCCATATCTGGAGCAATAAGGCACACCCGATAAACCTAGGTCATCAGCTTTTATAAAAGAACAAGAACAGAAAGGTTTATCGAGTGTGCCCCATTGGTCCAAATATGGCTCCTAGGTCATCTTTATGTTAGGAAAGCGAGAGTTAGGCAAAGTGTCTTCTTCAAGATCAGTCTTCTTTCCATGACATTAGAAGATGAATATCATCAAGATAAGAAAAAAAACATTAGGTCGAGGAATTATGAAATGTCAAGGAGGAAGAAATCATGTGGAGAGCTCCATGGGTGTTCCCTCAGTTGATTGTGTACAAATGTGGAGACTACACTTGTGTGCCACTCCTGGGATTATGGGGAAATACCAGTTATGCTCCTCTCTTGGTGTTGCGTCAATTTTAATGCCATCAATTCATCCCATTCTTCGAAGACTTGGGACATTATGATTTTGAATATGGAGAGCCTAATTATAAAGTGAAAGCCTAGTTAGCTTTTCGAGCTTGGAAGAAGATCCATTGTATGGAAAGATATTAGAGAGGAAGCCCTACCATGCCTGGATACAAAGAATGAAGACTCTGTTATATTAACAATCTATTGCCACCACCTAACTCTGAGATAATACAAATCCTAATAGAAGAACTGCCTTCTGAGATCAAGCTGCCTAGGAGGGAGTTTGAATGAGAAGAAACATCCTTTGCTATAGAAACCTTTCGACTTAAGGAGGACAAGGGCCAGCTAGAGATTGATGTCTATCTTAAGAGTAGTTAAATGGATCGAGTCATTAAAAAAAGGGATCGCTTCATCCTTGAAAGCCTGACCAAGGATTATATGACATTCAAAAAAGCTCACAAGTCCAGATGTATTGGCAAAACATTGATCGAATGGGAACCAAAAGTTGCCATTCTTAATCATGAGCTGAATCAACAGAAAAAGGAAATCAGAACCGAGAAAGAAAAGTTCATTAGGGTGCATGCCCTTGCCTCCACCTGCCAACGAAGGAATCAAAGACTTGAAACCCAAATGCGAGATGCGAGAGCCACTAGGGGTTGAAAATGAAGCCCTCATTCACAGAATCCAAGAGTTAGAACAGTCTCTTCTAGATCATCAAGGTTATATCTGTCTCAATGTACCTTAGGGTGGATCTTCGTGGATCTATAAGTGCGTAAGACTTAAAATATTTTCCTGACTTGGAAATGTCTTCTTGACCGAGAATTTGTTTGAGTGATGTGATGATAACAAGAATGCGTAGATTCTCTACTTATGGTACAGTGAAAAGGACCCTAAGATGAATCACTCATCTTATTGGTCTCGAATGACCATCACGAGATGGTCAACGCTTAGAGTTGCCACTGATAATTTTAATAGGATGCCGATTAAAACCTATGTTCTGAGTTATGAAACTCAAAACATCAATCCCGTGGTCTACGTAATACAAAGATTCACCATTTGGGTTTGGGAGTTGCTTACGCATGATGAGGTACGAACTTTTTCATGACACTCGAAATCGATACCTTTCTAACTATGTCTTATCTTGGTTCCAATTATTTTGATCTTATCTTGTCATTATTTCAACATAATCCTCTTTTAATGCATGAATCTTGTAGAAAAACAAATCCAGGTTTGGATGAAAAAGATATAATCTCATACATGCCCCGGAGAGATGAGGAATATAGATTTTTTCAATAGAATGACCTATGGATTTTACTTTGAAAAATGGAACGTTTCACTTTGGGCACTGCAGAGATACCCATATGGAACATTACTTTTAATTTTATTTGAAATGTTTTCAAACATGAATGCATATAACCATCACAAAGAAATCATGTTAGTAAGGTAATAAATGAAGTAACATGACATGAATCATTCAATGCACTGAGAAAGAAAAGGGATGGAGTGTTGGAATTTATCTCAAAATTGGCATCGATTATCTAGGAATAATCGAATTGTCAATTTTTGAGATGCATCTGGGTTTCTTGATTAAACAAGGTTTGTTTGACACATTCATGCAAGTTCGAAAAAGAAAAAAATTTAATTGTAGTTGAAAGACAAGATTGGAGTATACCTTCGAAAAGATGGGCTTAGAGTATCCCATGATGACAAATAATTTTGACGAAGAAAGATTCTTTAAAGGTTGAAAATTTTGAAAAGTGGGGTTGGAGTATCCTCGTGGATGACAAATCATTTTGATGAAGGAAAGTTTTTTAATCTTATCAATTTTGAAGAGCAAGGTTGGAGTATCCCTTAGGAAGGTCGGGGTTGGACTATCGCTATGGATGACAAATTATTTTGACAAAAGAAGGTTTTTTTCAATCTCGGCAAATTTAAAAAAATAGGGTTGGAGTATCCCCTCAAAAGGTCGGGGTTGGAAAACACAAGCTGACAAAACTTTGTGATTTAGGAAATGTGTGAGTGTTTTAACAACCTTTGGCAAAAGAAATTATTGTGAATGAGATGGTAAAGATGTAAAACGTGTTTGTGCCTTGATACGAGCCAATGGAAGGTTAAAGCATATTCTTAAGTCTAATCGGGTTGACATAGAGACATCCGAATGTCTCGAGACAAAATTCAAGAAAACAACTCGATTTTTGCCAAAACCAAAAATAGATGACAACAATGCACTTCTTGCTTCTCGAATTTATTCCAAATTGATTTGAATGATTTAGAAGGTGGACAAGACACCATAGAAAGGTGACTCGATGAGGTTCATCCTAAAAATATTCCCATTATCCTAAAAGTCACTTTTCGAGAGAATGAATTTTCAAAATTGGATCAATTTTGGTGTTAGCGGAGCATAAGATGAACAAGGTGTGTCAAACTTTGAAAAATCATTCTAGACTTATTTGGTATGAAAAATTGCAAATAATACCTTTCAAGAAAGGGAATTTCATGAACGTTTTATGAAAAATGTTCAAAAATTTTGGAAAAACATTTAGTGGGCCTAAATGGCCCAACCAAAATACATGTTTGGATTCCAAAGGTTCTAGACAGTTTAGATTTGAAAAATCGTAACTTTCTCATCCGGACTGATCCTGGGGTGAATAAGACATCGTTTTAATGATAATTCAACAAGCTTTGAATGAAAAATATCAAAAAATTCATGGAAAATCATTTAGGATTTTAAAGTGATTTTTAAATTTGCAATAGTTGTGCTGCTAGTAGGGAACAAAGCAAAGCAGGGGATATCTCTTATTTTTTTATGTCTATGGGTCCAATCTCGAGTCATTAACATTCGAACATCTATGACTAAAAGGAAAGAGTGGCATGGGCATCACAAGCTCATTTGCACAGCCCCGGAGTAGTTTGGGGCGATGAAATAGCCCATTGATCATACTATTCAAGGTTTTGACTAAAGATAAAAGGTACAAACATTTAAGGAATAATTGTAAGACCATTTTCATTTTAAAATCAAAAGATTTGAGCTTGTTTAACCAAAATTCCAAATCTGGAACACTTAAGTTTCCCTAAGATATTTTGCTAGCTTTAAGGAAAATGCTAAGTCCATGGTAATCCTTATTGGTTAAGGTTAACGTGCTTGGCTTGGGGGGTTTTTGAAAATCAATTTTTGACGGCCATCAAGCATGCATTTTGACAAGGGGAAGACAACAAACATACAAGGGAATGACACATAACATGAATGGGATGCTAACTTTACCAATGGTCTAGGCAAAAAAAGCTTTATGCACTTTAACAAGAAAATGTTATGGATGCTGAAAATGACAATGATTCAGGCAAGTTAATGTGTAAATGTGCTTGAAATGTGTTAGGCTAATCATTCATACATGGATTAAGGATAACAAGATGCATGGACATGGCATAAAATGCATGAGCAAGAGATATCAAACTAATGAGGATGAAATGAGGCATTTTGCACATAAAAGGACATTAAGGCATCCAAATCTTAAACTGCTATAGCCAAATGCCACAATATGCAAGATAATCCTAAGAGGGTGATGGAAACATAGAGAGCGCACTAAAATGATGAAGGTGCTAAAAAATAAAAAAAAATATAAGTGATAGAGTAGGAAGTTATACCAATAAAACTTCAACTTTGGCCAAATAGTTCGTGCAACAGAGATGGCTTGAATTTCCCTTTTTTCCTTGTTGAAAATAAGCAAGAAAAAGAGAGGAACAATGTGTTATGGATAAGGGTAGTTTTTGGAATGTGTAATGGTTGAAAGTGAGTGTTTAGAGGCTGTTTTAGGGTGTTGATTGAAAAGCTACAAGATTTGGATTTATTTGATGTGTGCATTTGTTTTGGAAGTGTAAGTGAGCTGAAATCTAATCTTTTTTAGCTGAGCTAGAAGTGGTCCATTTATACTAGCCTTTTAGAGCCAAATTGGAGGTGTTTTTGACCATTTCTCAAAGGGGACAAACTGATGTCAGCATGATGGCTATATGGTGGCTGTAGGGAGCAACTTGTTGCCAATGTGATGTGCATAGGGTGGCTAGTTTAAATGCTGAAGTGATTTTCCAACAACTAGGGTGGCTGATGGTGACATTGGCCGACAGCTATGGAGGAGTAGGGTGATCAAATGACCTTAACCCTTTCGATCCAATTTAGACTTTAAAAAAGTTTTGATTAATCCAAAAGTGTAAATTCATAATATGAAATATGTTTTAATCTTTCCTGATGCAAAGAAATGAGTTAAAATCGAGTTTTGGATCAATGGTGGATGAGTAAAAAATGCCTGAACCGTGAAAATGGCCTGCATGTATCGATACATTGCATATGTATTAATACATTTGGTCTAAAAACCTTGTTTATCGATACAGTTCATTGTATC
>JBBYHO010023573.1:0-12118 GCA_038382025.1 Adansonia gregorii
CTAGCTTGGACATGCTCTGTATCTCCATGCATTGGATCTAGGTGGTATTATTATTATTATTATTATTATTATTATTACAGAGACTATACTCAGATATGGCTTTTACAAGTATCTTTTCCTATTATAGGACACACTTGTATGTCTACTCACTATTAATTTTTAGAAAGAAAATGAAGAGTAAAATGCAGTAACTCATCTAAAGACGAGAGCAAAATAGAACAAGTTCTTCTTACACCAAAATAAAATAATGTTTTTACATTAATTTAAGGATGATCTAGTACATATAGACATAACACAATAGTAGGTGTAGTAGGTTACCTTATTTCAATGAATTTAGGCTGATATCCAAATTAGGAATGCACTACCGAACCAAGTACAAATTAGTCGAAACAAATACAGCAAGCTAACAGATTTATAATGCACTATCAATATACAAAATATATTAATATTACAAAATAATCTATCTTAGAGTACCTATGAAAATTCTTAGATATCTAACTCTCCTCCTTGATATTTTTCTTGAAGACTCCAAGCTTTGTCTTTAAGAACTCAAACCTTGGCTTAGAAACAACCTTAGTCAAAATGTCCGTAATTTGATTTTTAGACTTGCAGTGGTTGACATTTACTTCACCAAGTCTTTCAACTTCTCAGATTACATGAAACTTCGTGTTAATATGCTTGGCTCTACCATTTTGAACTGGATTTTTAGTAATAGTTGGCAAATTTGTTATCCACCTAAATAATAGTAGGTTCCTTTAACTTCAGCTCTATGTCAGCCAAAAGCTTCCTAAGCCAAATGACTTGGTTTACTGCTATTGTTGCTGCAGATATGTACTCACCTTCAGCTAATTTATTGCTTCTTAGAATTCCAAGAGAATGCACCAATTTCAAAAGAGAAAACATAACCTAATGTGCTTTTAGAATCATTTACACTTCCTACATAGTCACTATTAGCATACCCCTTAAATTTATTGCTTTCTTTCTCCAAATACCATAAGCCAAAATTTGTTGTGCCTTTTATGTATCACAAGACTCTTTTACCTGCAGCATAGTGAATAAGACTAAGAGCTTGCATGAATCTTAAGAGTAAACTTGCAGCAAACATAATATCTGATCTGGTAGTAAACAAATATAACAAACTTCCAATTAAACTTTTGTAGACAGAATAAGTGTTCAACTCCACCATTTCTTTTCCTTTGACATCCACATGCTTTTCATTCCCAATCTTTACTTTAGAGGTGTAAGACCTGTCTAAACCTTTGATGAGACTAGCATTATAGGTCATGTGATTAGTGCATCCACTGTCCACTACCCATGTTATTTTGTTGCTGCTCATTGCATAACAAGTGGCCATAAAGAGTTGTTCTTCTTCTTTCTCAAGTTTCTCAGCAACTTAAGCATGTCCTTACTGGTTTGCTTTATTCTTGCAAACCTTTTCCATATGACCAAGTTGATTGCAAGCTCTATATTTTACTCCTGGCCTGAACCAACAAAAATTTTCCAAGTGGTTTCCTTTTTTATAGTCAGAAAAAGAAGGAAACTTCTATTTTTCCCTATTTTTGGTTGTCTCTTTCATTCTTTTCTTTACCTTACCAGCCTGCTTTCTACTTGTTTTACTACTATCATTTTTTTATTTGAGCTTTGCTTGAAAAGCTCCCTCAGTTGAGGCTTCAAGTCTAATGGCCCTCCTATGCTCCAAAGCTTGAAAAGCATTCACAACTTCAATCAAGGTAAGTTTAGATTTGTCTTTTGAGTCTTACAAGGAGGAAATCTTAAACTCAAATCTCTTAGGGACACTCACTAGCACCTTTTCAACAATTCCTCTGTCTGACAGCACCTTACTATGTAGCCTGAGTTGGTTTACAACCTTTGTAAGCCTGTCTGCATACTCTTTCACAATTTCAGCCTTTTTAATCCTTAGAACCTCAAACTCCCTCTATAAATTAAGCACTTGGATCTGCTTTGTTCTGTCACTACCCTTGAATTCCTCCTTAAACTTGTCCTAAGCTTCTTCAGCAGTTTCGCAAGTCATAATTCTTGTGAAAATCACACCAAAAACAACAAAATGTATGCAAGAAAAGGCTTTGTATTTCTTTGCTACCTTTTCACTATGTTACTTCCTTTGAGCAATGATGGGGTTAGCTCTTAATGGAGGTACATTTTAGGCTATTTCAATAGCTTCGCATAGATGAAAGGCTCTCAAATAAACCTTCATTTTCACTGTCTAAATGGGGTAGTTTTCTCTAGCAAAAACAAGTGGTGTTGGAGTTGCAAAGTTGCTTGAAGCCATAAATAAAGTTCAAAGGTGTTGAAGGATTGTAAGAAAAAAAGGTTTTCCAATTATTTTCACCCACACACGGTCCCCTTGAAAACTCTAAATGAGCTCTGATGCCATGTTAATTTTTAAGAAGAAAATGAAGAGTAAAATGTAATAGCTCATCTGCAAATAAGAGCAAAACAGAATAGATTCTTACAAAAAAAAAAAAACAACATTCTTACGTTAATTTTAGCATGTTTTGTTACATAAAAACATAACACAGTAGTATGTATAGTAGTTTCCCATATTTTCATGAATTTAGGTTGATATCCATGTTAAGAATAGACCACCTAACCAAGTAAAAATCTGCTGAAACAAATATAGCAAGCTGACATATTCGTAATGCACTGTTAGTTTACAAAATATTTGATATTACAAAACAAACTATCTTAGAGTACTTAAGAAAATTCTCAAATATCTAACACTCATAAGATGGCTTCCCAAAACCCATTATGTAGGCACTTAATCAAGGATCTAATGTCATAAGCATGGACTTTCATCTTGAGCAACGAATTATTTTCCTAGTTTGATATATATATTTATCAATTTGATATTAAAATTCTCGTAAAATTTAGCACATATTAATTTTTTTTTATTTTTTGATGGCTTTTTTTTTTTAATTGGCATGAATGTTGGTGATCCCAGCCTTTAGGAAGTAAGATCTCAAGAGAGCTTGGTCCATAAACCGTTCAAGGTTTAGGATATCTCAACTGCTACCATGCCTTTGCAGGTAATTTGTCAACCTCCTTTAGGTGTTACTAATTCAGCTTTCCTATTGACCCTCACTAATTTCCTTTCTGGCTATGAGATGAAACTCATTGATAAAATAACTCTTGCCATCATGTAAAACATTGATAAAATTTGGCTTGGAAATTAAGAGTAAACATCCTCTTATTTGCTACCCATACACTACCCCAACATGCAAAAATACTCTTTGGTTGAGTATTGATCTTTCTTGCTTATTTCTACTACCAAACAATGCTATTCAATGATGTGATATCAGTAAATCGATGTGATTAGGCGCCAATAAAGTTATGCTTAGTATGCTTATCTCTATTTTTTGCTCAAAACTAACACACTATTTGATTCATCTTCTGCCTCGTTAAAGTTGTTTTAATTTTTTCTTAAATTTGATATAGATTTTTATAGGTGTTGCATTTTCAAAGCATAGTCTAGTTATATCAGTGCAATCCAACTGGAAAATTAAGACAGAATTTGGACATGAGTCCATCATAACTCATGTAAATTTTTCTTGAAAATCACGATAAAAGTTATTAGCCGCCAATCACACTTTGTAGATTGATGCCCATGTTAGAGGTGTTAATGACTTTTTTGCTCATCCTAGCAAGCAATTATGTACTATTACATAAGAATGATAAGATGATTAAGGTATTAACTTTTGGCTTGATTTAGTTCTTGTAAGTTGAAAAAGAATCGATTTATCCATATCAAAATTTCTTGTTTTGCAGGTATAGGACACTATTGCTGGACATAGACATTAAATGTTCGATTACCAGATGCCATAGCAACAAGAAAGGTAAGTCCTTAAAGAATGTTATTAATTGTTGGGTGTTAATACATTATTGTTAGAAAATAAATGTGCTTTTCATAATAGCAATGTTGTATCCTTTCCTATTGAAATTTATTTATGGGTGGTTAGCCTTCTGAATCTAGCTTTGCATGAGATATTTCACGACTTTTGAACTTCGTGCCTATTTCAATATGTCATTCAAGCCAAATTTAAAAAGATAGACAACTGCAGATAAATTTGATGTACTCGGTATGCTAACTTCGTCCAATAACACACGAACAAGGTTTTGTTCATCCTGTCTTGATAATAGCATCTCTATTCAGGAAATTGCTATAAGGTCAATTCTTAGCAAAGATCTCTGGAGAATATTGTCTGTACCAGAAATAAAAGTGTCATAGGTTCGGACACACTTTTTGGATAAAATTTATTCTAAATTTTTTGTTGTGGTGATAATTAGTTTACTTTTTTTGTTACAAAAAATTGCAGCAAAAAATTCTATTTTGATATATATATATACATATATATAATGTATTTGGCTATCTTTTGCGAAAACTAACATTGTTTTCTTGTTGTTTGAACGAAGTTTTCGCCACTGTTGTTTGCAAAGGATCAGATTTTGATTTGATAGAAGTATTTTGTAGGAGAACATATGTAATTGTTGCTATTAACTGAAGTTGTAAAAGAGATGATATAAACAAATTTGAGAGCATATGAGGTTGAGAAAATAATGTAAATGAATGAAATAATATTTATGAATTGTACTTTAAGATTTTTTTTTAACAAATATTTTTTTTGTTTTTAGTACTGAATTCTGAGCATAAACGAACTCTTTATTGGTTTGCATATTTAGTCTATTACCACATCTATGTGATCTTATGGGTGACATAAGTAACTATTGAAGATACAGTCATGCTGATAACTTAGGAGGGAATTAGTTAATACAATATAGGAGGAATAATGGAGTACTGACTCATCTATTCATTGTACTCTTACAGAAACTCATGCACATAGATAATAACATGTATAGATATTTATATATAAATTTGTAATCTATATATGCATTGTTTTGTATCATTTTCCACCTAATTCATTATTGAGAAAACAGTTTAAATTGTAATGTAGCTATGTAGGACACATACATGATGTGTACTAGCCTTAAGTGTTACAGATGTGTAAACATAGTGCATTCAACTTAATTTTTCTATATTTTAGGTTTTATTTTTAAGTCCATAATTAAGGGTTAGCAATCTTTAGTTGCAAGTTGTGAGGCTGTTGTATGCTAACTCCAATCTTGCTCTTTTGGTCTTTGCTTCAAAAGATGTTCTTAAGCCTTGGATATGGCAACCAATTGAAAGGAGTCCATTAGGCAAGGTTTATCTTATGTCTTTAAATGAGAAAATCCTAGTTAATTAGACTTAGGTGTGAATGTTGCTTCAAATGCTATTCTCAAGCTTTGGAAATGGCAACCAATTGAAAAGAGTCCATTAGGCAAGGTTTGTCTTACGTCTTTAAATGAAAAATATCCTAGTTAACTGGACTTGGGTGTGAATGTCAACATATGTTTAACATTTTTCAAGATTTTCAGGTATTTGTACAATTTTTAGAGAATCGTATCCTTATACTCATATTTGAATATGCATTAGATATGAGTGTCAGAACGGATACTTCAAGAAAAATAAGGAATTAGAGCAATAATGGCAGCCATCAATTTTATAGTTTTCTTAGATATAATTTAGCAAAATTATTTGTTGTTTGCTATGACTTTATTTTCACTTGTAGTTGTGTGTTTGGAACATAGTTGGATGGGAGAAAAAAATCGAGGTTCATAACACCAACCTATCATCAATCTCTACTAATTGAAGAAACCAAAGTCCAATTTCACAATGACAAAGCCCATATATTGGTTGTCCAGGAAAGCCAAATAGCCATCTATGATAGCAAGCTTGAATGGTTGCGCTCTTTAAGTTGTTGACCTTGCATCATTATTGTCAAAACTTTTGCACTGCCTAACTCTTATATATGAGTGTGGATTATATACCCTATTTGACTTTCCACTTTAAGAACAAGTTTCTGAGGTTGGGTTTAAGATTATTTAATTATTATATATGATTTGTGCTTGTTTTTAAAATGTAGGAATTAGCATCGGTATTATTTTCTACCTCAACAGTGAATGGTCAATAATGTGATCCTTATTACATTTTTTAAGTGCCATTGACCAAGAGGGAAAAGATGTAGGAAAAAATTAAATCAAATGCACAGCAAAATTCTAAAATTTTTAAACTAGACCATACTAGATTATGTTATCATATACAATAAAATCACCATAATCGATTACTTGAGATCTACAGATACTATCCAAGACTTTCTAGATCTATGTGAAAGCATCAACCAATTAGCCTTCTCCACTATTCTTTAATTCTCGTATGGTAGAGTGTGTAGGCACTGTTTGTCTCGATTTACTTCATATTTTTATAGTCTGATTAGCCTTAATAACCTTTTTGTGCCAACAAGTTTAGAATCATGAGATGTTATGATTAGAAACCCCTAGTGTGGTGCCAAAATCTAACCTGAAACCCTAGGCATATGCCTTCTATTTATATCAATTGGTAACAAGGTAGTATTAATTTTAATTTTTAATTAAAATAATTATTTTACCCACTCTGCAAAGCCTTTGTTGCTACCAACCTTAATTGGGTACTAGCTCTCAAATTCGATCAAGCCTTAATGTATTTATACATTATTTTGGCCCAATTTATTTTAAAGAGTTTAAGCCATTTAATCTGAATATTAGTTAATTATGGTTAAATTGTTAATTTTATTTAACCTGATAATTTTTATAATTTCAATTCTAATTCAAAATAAAATTATGACAATTTTATTCGAACAAAATAATTATATATTTAATTATCAAAAAAATTAATTATAGTAAAATAATTAATTTTAATCATAAAATAAAATAAATAAATAATATTTTTTCTTAATTTATTTAAAATATTATACATATTTAATTTATAAATAAACATTTAAATAAGACTTTTTATATATATCAAATTAATTATATAAATAATTAATTTTCTTGTATCTATTTAATTTAAATTAATTCCTATATTTATTAGAAGATAAATATAATTAATTTAAATTACTAATTCTTATCTAAATAAATATTTTATTAAATTAAATATATATTCTACATAAATAATACCAAAAATTATCTGTTATTTATTTACTAAAGAAAATACCTATACCCTTAGAAATGAGCGTATTTGACATATCATTTCACAATGTTGATAATCATCTGACTTGAGTATTTTAATCAATAACTATTCGTGAAAGAATTATGTTGAGCTAGTGGAGGGACCAATTAGACATACATAATTAGGCTTCAATAATTTATGTATTAATTATTCTATACCAAATAATTAATCACATAATTATTATTCTCAAAGTCATACTATTAAAGACCTGAGAGTGCACTCCTAATTATATATCGTATTTTGTAAACTTTATAAATAGCCTTTTAGTCTAATGACCTTGTCATATGTGTAATACCCTTATATGATATCCATGATCAACTTAAAGTTAAAGTCTGTTCTGCCTACTTGATCACCTCATCTTAAAGTTCCATTATACTCTATATGTGAAAATGATTGTCTATCACATGTGAACAATTTATCATTTGACTTACAAATGATCGAAACCTCCTCCATTTTCATTATCCTGTATAATGCCCCATAAGAGGATAACCTTAACTATTTATTCGAAGCTATGATTCCATATTTATAAGTAAAGCTCTTATCGAATATAAGTCATATACCCAACAAACCGATCTAGTAGCTTAGTACTTCGAGATGCTTTAGCCTTTGAAACGTCATAGTATACAATTTATACACATGGAGTCAATTACTTACTCAGATTAAGGTAATTATACAATGAACGTCAAAAGTGAATTAATCCATGTAAACAGGCTTATTAATATATTAATTTCACTTTGGTGTAGTCCAATATATCACCACCTCTAAGCGATACATCTATGTCTTTACTCATGAGTCAACCCACTCCAAATGGCCAAGACAAGCTATCTCCCTAATTGGATTCAAACGAAATAATATCTTGACATGAGATAATTACTCACATTAACTCCATAGACTATGAACAATCAATCTAGACTACTTACCTTGGAATGTTATCTTCCCGCATATAAAGCCTATTATATGTAACATTCTAATGGTATAACCACAATTAGTCAATAATCCATATTTTCTTACATTTACTTTAACATATAAATTAAACAAGGACAAAATAGTAATAATATAATGAAACCTCGAATATATAAATATGAATAATCAGTTCAAACCACTGAACTACATCAAAATATCTTTCATCTTTAGCACATTCCGAATGAAAGGCAATAAAGATTGTTTTTTTCCATATGTGGTTCACTATAATAATAGTGAAATAGGTCCCAAAAATCTGCATTCTTTCTTTGAGACCCTAAATATTTTCGTTTAACATTATACCTTTAGCCATAAGAACATTAGCATGGTATGGTAACATTCTCAAGTACCTTTCTTTTAAAGAAATATAACAACAGCTAGTAGAGGTGTTCATGGGCCAGGCCGGGCTAAACTGAGCTAAATTTAGGCTAAGTTTAAACATGTTATTAACATTATTCATGATTACCCAAGCTCTGCCTAACGTGAAATATGGGCCTTAAAATTTTCCCAAGCCCGCCAATACTTGTAAATAAATAGTCTAAGCCCATTTAGGCTTATCAATATTATATATTTTTTTAATTTAATTTTTTTTAAATTTAATATTTAGTAATTTAATAAATTTCCTTTATTAAGTTTTAAAATATAAATAATTGAACATATTTTTTAAGTTTTGTATATATTATATATATTTACATAATTTATATAAATACAAAATTAATATATAGTATATAATTAAAAATGAGTTAGGGTCGAGCTCGAGCTTTAATTGTTAAAGCTAATGCCTGATTCATTTTTTAAATGAACTTATTTGTTTCCCAAACCCATTTTTTAGTCAAAAATAGATCAAACCATTTCAAATATTGGAAAGACCTTTAAGCTTAGGCAGATAGCCTGGCCCATACTAATAGCTTATGCTAATATTGCCAAATCTATGTAAACACTACCAAATGCCAATATTCAGGAGCTAGAATAAACTTTTAGGAGACTTAAGTCTAGCAAACCTGAAAATAAGTATATAAGAATTCTAATCATTCCTAGCATTATAGCCTATTTATCAAGCAAATGGTTATTTGTTAGTGGGATTTTTTAGTTAGATGAAGATTTTGCAAAACTGTAAAGGGATTTCGACCACAACACACTATTTTTTTTTATTTTTTTTTGAAAGGTAAGATAATTTCATTTGTAGAAGAAATGAGTAGATAAACTGTTCGACCTATAGTTCAAAACTGTAAAAAGCAGTCGACTTAATGTTGGATATCAATAATATTTTAATAGTGTATAAATACAAAATATTTATATCTATATGAAGTTGTTTATGTGATACACGTATCGAGATTCACAGTGTAAGTTTAATTTACATGATTGATATATGAGATAAATAAGAAATTATTCTCAAATTGCCCGCTTGAAGAGGAAAAAAATGTTAACTCGTCATCTGATAAAACAATTCCACAAGAGTTTCAAGCATTAATTTTTTTGAGCCAATTTGAGTATTGAAACATAGCTTGGTTTGAAATTGTTTTAATTTTAAAAGAATTTAATGACAGAAACATAGCTTTTAGGGCTTTAATGCCATGGTCTTGAAATTGTTTTAATTTTAAAACAATTTGTTTCTTTTAATGGTAAAAACGCAAGCTTTTATGGCTTTAATGCCTTGGTTTTGAAACTAATGTCCGTTGTTATTATGGCATTAAGTACATTGCCTAAAATGATTTTTCATGGTTTTGGTTAAAAAGATAGGAAAAATTTCAAGAAAAGGATGAGGGACAAAAAGAAAAAAAAAAGAAGGCTTTACATCCAATTTGTAACATTGTGTGCTGTGTCATTTTTAAGAGAGAAAATCATGTCATTCTTTTGGTTCATCGTGTTACCACTTGAACAAGCAACAAATGTTTTGCAAAATTTCTCGAGCACGTTTGGATAGGCAATAAACGTCTTAAAGTCAGAGGTTACAAACCTTGACTCGATCAAAATTCGTTCTTTGAATTTTTTTTCCAGTAATATAATTTTATATAATTTCATTTGTGATTCAGATTAGTATCGTTTAATCGGTTTACATGTTTCGTATTGTCTTTAATTTTGTGGACATCGAAATTTTTCCAACACTTAATCTATTTAAATCCAATGTAAAACTCAGTGCCCCATTACATCAAACAACTAGAAGACATGACAACAAGTGGCCAACCTTGAAGAGAGATGAAACCACTGTCATCCCAATTTCTAAGTACACATTAAGCTCAACCCCAATCTTGATGAGAAACCAAACCTATCATCCCAGTTTTAAAAGTACATGAAAGAATGAAACCAACATGTTAAATTATTACATATTCTTTTTGTTTTTTCTTTTTAGTTTCTTTTCTTTTGGCTGGATTTTTTCTTGATATCAATTTTTAGAATTGTTCCAATGGTATGATTTTATAATCAGTTTTGCAATTCTTTAATCTTGCAGTGATGTCTTAAGATTCACTTACTGCTCCGATTTTAAGTGCAATATATCGTTGAGATGGCTCACTAATTTATGTTAGTGTTTTAGATGGCGGTGTTGGAGTTTTTAACTCAGATAACTTGAGGCTTAAATGCCGAATTGCAACTTCTGGTTACATACCTTCTGTCTCCGCGGGGTTAGAACTTATAACGCAAACATCTGATTATTGTCCATGAAGAAATATAATTAATGTCTACATGCAACCCTAAAACACACGGTAGTACATTTACATTCATTGACAAAAAAAAAAAAAAAAAACTTTTAGCAGCAGCAACGGCATGTATGCGGTAGTCATATTTGCCCAACCATCTGAGCCTAACCTGATCGTGCTTGGCATGAGCGTCGGGGCGGTACTTGTGGTGGAACCCTTTTATGTAGAATTGAGACATTAATTAGCTTTAGTGATAACCAATTGCATTAAATCAATATTCCTTGTAATTTTTTTCCTACATTGGCTGTTTTGCTTTTGATTTGTCTATTTGCTAGTAGCCTCACAACACTTCTGCAACCAAAATTAACCCATTGGCTCACTTTTACAGTTACACTTTCAGATATTTTGGTCAATTAAGATTTTTATTTCATTTCATTGGTAATTGAGAAAATGCATTAGTTCCCTTATGTTTATTAACAAGTGTTTCTTTCTTTCTTTAGTTAAGGTCAAATTTTAGTATTTGAACTCCCAAAAGTTTAAAACTAATAATAGATTATTGGTTATTTGAACTGCATTTAGTCAATAAACTTTTGACAGTATTCAGACTGTGTAATTTAATTTTCATTGCTCGTTATTTTATTTGATTACGATATTGACATACTATATGCCAAGCTAACAATAATTATTTACTGAATACGAAGTGTTAATTATTTAGATTTTTTATTTCTTTTTCTAAAATACTTATTTTTAAAATTTATGACTAACATGAATACGTGATTAAATATATTTGTCAAAAAAATAAAATATATTTCTGTTGAATATATTTTTATATCCAATATTTATTTTCTAATCAAGATAAAATGGTTTATGAGATAGTAAAAAATATATAATAATTCTCTTTTTACTGCAAAATCTTGACGTTGATAAAAAATATATTTGACAATATTTTTGGAATAGTGTTGATTCTTAAAGCTCAAACAAAAGATCACAACAGTTCCAAAACTGCTTATTTGGACATAAAAACATATACATGATGGAATGATTGATATAAAATCTGAACGTCTTTTAATTTAACATAATATGATCAAAACAGAATCTATGTGTTGTATCCCCTTCTTGCATGTTTTTTCATTAAAGGGCAAGTAAAAAACAATTTAAAAAAAAAGTTTCATATGCTTAATAAAATTTAAAATTTTTAAGTAAAAATATTTAAAAATGATAAAATTTCAAGAGACAATTTATGCATTAATCAAATAAAAAATTTTAAGCACTCCAATTATATATTAAAAAAATACCAAGTAAAGAAAGTTATAACTATTTCTATTATAAGAAAACAGATGTGTTCTACATTAATAGAATAAATTTTAAAATACAAATTAAGTTCAAATCCAAAAAAATAAACCAAGGGAATAGCATTATA
>JBBYHO010023615.1:0-12113 GCA_038382025.1 Adansonia gregorii
TTAACCATTTTAATTGAAAAAGACGGATACAGAAAGACAATTTTGAATGCTTAGATCCATCATAGAGTTCTTTATTCATTTCATCAAGCAACTTATAAAACTTTATTGCTTCTTCATTAGGCTTTTCATCACCTACTTTTCTTTTCATTTCAGTAAAATTATTCATTCTAACATTGTCTTCATTTAACTCTAAAACTTATGGTGTAGATGTTTGGAAACTATGGTTATACATGTTAAAGGCATCCTGTAACATGCCTTCCATGTCAGCTTGTCTATTGGACTAATAATGATTGTCGTAAGTGGAATTCTGAGGAACTCTAGGAGATGATCTAGAATGTATGGATTCTTCATGAACATGCCATCGTATGTACCCTGGGATAAATCCAAAACATATTAAATGTTCAAAGACAATTTCACACATATGCCAATCAATATTAGCACATTTCACACAAGGACATAGTGTCCTATTATCTTCGCTTACTCTATTAAAAGCAAAGCTAAGAAAGTTTTGTACTCCATGTAGGTACTCTTGACTTAACCTCGACTTTTACATCCAAATTTTATCCATTTCCATCTAAAGACAGCTAAAGACAAAAGAAATGATAGTTAAAAAGTAAGCTAGAAATTAGCTAATACAGTAATTAATTTAAAGGATTCTATATTCATAAAAGCAAAAGACAATAATTTTGATTTTCTACTATTTTTAATAAGCACACAAGGTAAAGTAGACATGTACTTTCAAATGTCATGTTAAGTCAAGAAACTTACAGTAAATCTTAAAAGAAGATAAGATTATCCAACACCAGAATCCCTAATAAGCAGAAGCTTAAACAGATAATCGCTATAAAAAATTGCAACTAGATAAGATTTCATGTATAAATATCATATTTTATATTTTTGTGTTAACACTGTAAAAGTATGTCAAAATTATAAGTACAAATATAACGTTATATTACATTAATTATGTTTATCATATTTAACGTATCTTATCATATCATATTTATTATATTATTTTTTATTTATTAAATATATGATAATTTTATCATATTTAACACTTTTTACCTGACAAAACAAAAAGAAAGCAAAACAATTGTAAGTCGTCATTCCCTTCCTTGCTTTCGCTTTGCTCATTCCTAATGAAAGACATTATTTTAATAATTTTCCATAGGTAATGAAGAAAATTTTCTGTATTTTCCCCATAACAATCAGTTGAATCCTATTTGGAATGAACACTATGAATTTGTTATTGAGGATGCAACAACTCAGCACTTGGTGGTAAGGATTTATGATGATAAGGGGGTTCAAGCATCTGAGCTCATTAGATGTGCTCAAGTTTAACTAAGTGAACTTGAACCTGGTAAAGTAAAGGATGTCTGGTTGAATCTGGTTAAAGACTTGGATATTCCAGAGAAACACTAAGTATAGGGGGCAGGTGAGCACATTCATTACCTTCCTATAGTTGTATAATAAGAGTCATGCATATGTGTGTTTGGATGCATTTTTAGCTAAATAAAACTTGTTCAAGGGCAATTCTCTTTTTTTCTACAGTAGCTTTTTTCCCCTTCAAATTGTATTGGCTGCAATGCTGGTTCAAAGTGCTATATGTGCAATTGCTTGCGCTGGTCTTTTGGGACTCAATCCACTTTTTTTTTTCCACAAACTCAAACCACTTTAATTTGAATGTTCTTTCTCTTAATTTACACAAACATATGCTAATTACTTTTGGGATAGTTCGTAGAAGGGTAATTTTAATTTTTGGAAAACATTTTCTTTGGTTAAAATCTACTTATGAATCAATATTTACTCATTTCTCTCTCATGCAGTCATTATCTTTCTTGTACAACTAGCATTGTATTATCCAAGAAAGCACGAGAAACCTGCTATAAGGATACAAAGATACCAATCCAGGGAAAAATTAACGACTTCCCAAATATCAATGTCGTGGTTGTCACGCGAATTTCTATTGATGAGGGAGTCAACTATGTTGATGGTGCCATTCGACCTAGTTTTTATGTCAACCAGAGTAGAATGCAAAATACTATTAGCATTAAGGGAGTTAAATCTGAAATATATCAACTATTTTTTTATATCTGAAATTGCCAGAGATTGAACCCTATCACTGAAACTGCAAAAAATCAGCAAAAATTTGGCACATTATACTTATCAAGAAAAAAATTATCAGCTAAATTACAAAACAAGAATGGAATGGCAAAAGAACCTAAACAAAGAATTTTTTTCCTAGATTTATAACTTTTTAGGATAATTAGTTAGGGAGCTGTTCTTGTTCTATTTATTGCAACAGAAATTTATTCTGAAATACCCACACAAAAAATGAAATCTTCACAGAGCAAAATAGAATTGACAAACAAATGCAGTGGGATCTTCCCTCTATTTTCTAGGCAACCAAACAGGAATTTCAACAGTAGGATCTTACATTGTGAGCACGTCCAAAACCTCTTTCGCCAAGCTTGTGATGAGAGTGGAAATTTTGAGTAGCAGCAACTAAAATCTGGAATGACAGTAACCAAATTCAATCACCAAATCAAGCTAAATTTGAGAAAGGTAAAATAAAAATACACTCAATAATTGTAGGAGAGCTAAAACTATTACCTTATAAAGCGTAATGCAAGAGAGAATGAGACAAAAGCAAGTCTTCAAGAAAAGAAACAATTCCAATGGCATGAAGAAGAGAGATAGAAAGGGTTATCTAATTAAAACATTTAGTGACGTGTCAAATTAGAAACTAGGTCATAAACGCCGCTAAATATTACAACATAGCTGCATTTCAAATAATAAAATGCCACTAAATATAACAGCATAGTGGCGTTCAAATGAAAACGTCACTAATTTCATAAATTTACTAGCGTTTTAGTCCTCAAACGCCTCTAATTTTACTATTCTATATTTTGAGTGCGTAAAAGAAAAAAGGGCCGGCAATTCATTTACTAAATTAGCGGCGTTCGAATATAAAATGTCGTTACTGGCAATAATTTAATGGCATTTGACAAATAAATACCACCAAAATATTTATATAACGGTGTTTGCATTTAAGATGCCGCTAATATCTTTATAAATTGAATAAAGCGGCGTTTATTAATGAAACACCAAAATAATATGCCATTATAACTTTTATTTGCTGTAGTGACTTATTATTTATTCACTAACTTGCAACTTCAAATTCTTTATTTAAATTTCTCAAATTAATATCCAAAGTTTTAATTTGCAAAGTATTCAAAAAATTCACACTCCTCTTGATTTGATTGACCTCAAGGTCTAACAATTGGTATCATAGCTTTGGTCTCATCTTTTAGGCTTAAAAAACTCAACCAAAGATCTTTAAAAAAGACCAAAAAAATACAAGGTGGTGATTTAATAGTTATGGGTGAGGCCATCTCTCTTCAATTTTTAAGACTTTGCCTATTAAAAGATAAGGATAAAGCTATTCGTCCAAGTATATTAATTATCAAGTATGGAAGATAATCATGAAAGGTCCACTTATCCTAATGAAAATGGTTGTAGATAAGAAAGTCCAAGAAGAAGAAGAAGAATGAGATGAAAAAAATACCAAAATGACTTAACTTAATGCCAAGGCCATATATACTTTTTTTGCATTAGGGCCAAATAAGTACAATGGGGTATCTCTATATGATAGTGCCAAACCAATTTAGGATAGGTTGCCAATAACATATCAAGGAATAAATCAACTCAAGGAATCCCATATTATGCCCAACGTTGACTATGAATTGTTCAAGATAAAGTTGGATGAAAGCATTAAGAAAATGTCAAATCGGTTTATAGATGTCATCAATGGCTTGATAGGGTTTAGCAAGATTTATCCTGATGAAAAGATGGTTAAGAAATTGATAAATAGCTTCCCTAAGTCTAGGAAAGCTGAAAATGACCATAATTAAAGAATCAAAAGACCTTAATTCTCTTGCATTAGATGAGCTTATAGGTGCCCTTCTCACATATGAAATGAAGATGAATCATGGACAAGGGTAACTTAAGAAGGTTGGAGTTTCATTAAAGTCCAGCAATAAGGAAGAGTAGTCTAATGATGAAGAAAATGGTGAACATGAGAGAGATGATCATTTTTGCCAACGAATTCAAGAAGTTCATAAGGATGAAGAAAGGCTGACAAGATGGTGTGCCACTCATGTAAAAAACCAAGCCATGACATATATGATTATCCTTTAAGGAAAGAGTACAATGGCAGCCATTTAGAGTGGTAATGATATTTCAGATAATGATAACTTTGATGGTGATCAAATACCCAACCTATGCTTCATGGTTTTTAAAGAACCTATGGTAACCTTTAGTCTTCTAATTCTAGTTCATGCACCTTTGATGAATTGCAAGATGCGTTTAATGAATTAACAGTAGAGTTTGAGGAAATGAATTTCAAATATAAGAAAATGATATCAAATTTGAAACTTGAAAATGATTTCTTGTTGAAAACTAAGAATAATTTTAAAATTCAAAATGAAAATTTGAAAATGAAAGGGTTAGTATACCATTTGGCCCCTACACTATAATCGAATTCACTATTTGGTACTTAAGGAAAAAAAAAAAACTCAATTTGTATTCTAACTTCAATTCTGTCTCCCACCTTACGCTAGAAGATAACGACTTTTTAAGTAGCCAATAGCAGCGTGCCACATAGCATTGCTTTTTCAAGGAAAAAATTAATCCATGTTAACAAAAGTAATGCCATCTGCAAAATAACTAAAATTTAAAAAAGAGATAACTTTATTTTATTTTTTGAATTAGCCTAAGTTAAAAAGTTAAAAAAACCCATAGCTTTCTTATTCTCTCTCCTTTTTCATTTCTATCGTTTTCTGCTTTTTCCCTATACATACTTTGTTTTGCATATTCTTTACCTGAATCTTAGGCTAAAAATATTAGGCTATTTGTCTAATTCAAAAAACAATAAGGTAATCAAGAGATCTATGTTGTCATTATGGATTAAAAGCTAAAATTCAAACCTTTAAAATGGCATGGAACAAAGACAAGAAATTTTATAGGTGTTCAAAATATTTTAAGGTTAGTGGAAAACAAAAGCTGGATAAGATTTGATTTTTGACAATGATAATATCAGTAATCGTTGTTGATTTTTGGCTCGATTCTCAGATTTTTTATTAGATCAACAGTTATGTAATTTGTAGTAAAAAATAAGATTCAACATTATTTTACCAACATTATTTATCTATAATAATTTTAATTAGCAATTTTGATAGTAGAACGGTGGATGTAGGTCTTTTTAATTAGGTTGAAGCTAACTGTGATGGAAATATACATTTAGAGCTAGTACAAGATAGATGGTGGATGAATTATTAAGTGAAAATAGCTTATTATTGAAGGAAAATAGAAAGCTAAGGAATAAGATCACAGAATTGATGACCAATCTTCAATTTGATGATCATGTGAGAATAAATAAGGTTCAAAGTCTGAAAGAAAAATTGAAAAGATACAAAGAAATGTTGGCTAGGAACTGAAATGAAGCATATCTGTATAAGGCTAGATTATTGATTTCCTGGATAATATTCATGTTGTATTTCTTTGGTAATTTGTAGTGGTTTAGAGGATAAGATGTAATATGGCATTATATTTTGGCAATACAATATATGTAAATTATAGTCTTGTTTCTTGCAAATTTCATTCATTTCATTTACTAGCAAAAAAGATACAAAATGAACAAGTTCATAAAAAGGTAATACCAACACCCTTAAACCAAAATGATGTTATAGTTTACTGAAATTATACAAGTAAATTACATTCAAAAAGTTCAAATTGTGACATTAGCAGCTCCAATCATGCTTTCAACATTATCTCTAAACTTGATTTTAGCACTATGTCTAAACATTTTTTTTGCTTCCAAACTAGTAATCCTTAGTACATTTCACTTTTTGATCAGTGCCATGTAGTTGCTTCCGTTTGTTTCCTAACAATTCGTTCCTTAGATCCTACGTTGGATAATAATTTATTTTAGATTAAAATCTTTACCAATAAATTGAACAATTTAATGGAAAATGACTTACCTTCAAAACTTTAATAGTTTCATCTTCTTTATGCTCATTGTTTCTATATGTAGACTATAGGTATCAGTGGTTAAGATCTCATGAGTGGAAATCCCTAATTCTTCAAGCATATTTTTACCCCTTATTCTAAGCACACATACTTTAACATAAAATCTTCTTTTTTCCTTTCATTGCACCCATTAGTTTATGTTTTTTATTGAAATGGAGTTACAAATGATCATGGTGATAGTATAAGCATGATCATATTTAAACTAAAATGTTAGATAATGCTTTGCCTGAATAGTTTTACTTTCTATGGTTATAGTAGTAGATTGATTAGGAAATTGACCTGGGATTTACTTTCCATTTGTGGTTTAGATAAACATTAAAGTTAATACTATACATTTATTAGACAAGAATAAAAAAAAAAGCTAACATTAACTTGTTGAAATAGATTATATTCTGAAAAACTTACTTTTGGCTTTTGTTTATATGGGCACTTCCTAAAGTTCTATCGTTTTTTGAAACAAAGCTGACATCTTATCTTTCTTCCTTTTCTTGACAACTTTATTCTACAATTACTCTCATCATCCTCTCTATATTTATGTTTTTTTGGTCCACCAAGCATTTTCCTAAGAATGGGTGCATCAATAGAGTCAAGTTTTGGATTTGGCCAAAATTTATCACCAGAAATGGGTAGGAATACAAAACTATAAATCATCTTATTCATCTCTTTCTTGTATATATCTAACACATAGTCTTCAATTTTCTCTTTTTGAAACAATGTAACACAAATAGATTGTGGGCATAGAATACTAATCAAATCCCAAGCCCTACAACTACACTTTCATCTACTAATGTCGATCACAAAAGTATCACCATGATATAACACTTTATACCTTTCTGAACCATTCCAGTTAACATGGTAGTATGAATTAAATTCCTTATTTGCTTTTATTTTCCCCATTATCTTTAGACCAAACATTATTTTCCACAAATTGGTTTTTTCATGTTTACGATAATCTTATTCATCATATAATGCCTAATATGCTCAAGCATAGAAATAATGGACATATATCTAGCTTGGATAATAACAGTGTTGAATGCTTCAACAAAGTTTCTTATTTGGTAGAGAAAAAAGCCCTTGACCAATTTTTAGGATTTTTTTCCAAAAGATTTACTAAAGCTAAACTTTTTGCCTTACCAATTGCAATTAGATTCATTTTGAAATCTGCCTCTATTGTAAATTTATAGCATGCCCATAATTGCTTATGCAAGTCATTGCCTCTATGTTGTTTTTTCCAATTAGCAAAAAATATCAAGCAAAAAGCAACAAGGACATAATCTTCTCAGTCATACCCTATAAGAAAACAAAATCAATTCATAAATGCAATTCATTAAAAGTTAAAAGCAAAATCAAATCATGAATTACCTTTTGTACATTATTCATAAGAGTGAATTAACCACCAGCCATGAGATAGAGATCTGATTGAAGCTCTTCAAGAAACCATTTCTAAGTATACTTGTTCTCCACTTCTACCATAGCCCAAGTAATAAGATAGATCTAGTCATTAGCATCTCTAGTAATAGCTATTAGATACTCATCTTTGAATGGACTTTCAGAAATCATCAATTTAAATATACTATAGGCCTATAATATAGCTTAAAAGCTTTTTTAAAGGCACTAAAGCAAATATGTATCCTCTTCAATTTAAAGGTTTCAATAAGAATAGGTTTTTCAACCATACGATCAACATTAGCATTAGGATTTTCATCCCTTAAAGCATGGCCATAATCAAATAGCCTATTAAACTTATTATATATTCTACCATTTATCTGTTCTGGTGCCCAATGTCTAGCTTTATAGCATAGATTAAGGTTGATATCAACCTTTAACTCTTTCTTTAGCTATTTTGCATCCCAACCTATTTCAACTTAGGTATTACCCTCAACTTACTTAGGAAATGGTTCACTATGAATTTAAAATTGGCTATTGAGTTTATAAAAGTCAAAGAACACTGATGCTCACTCATTAGCGTCTTCGCCTTGAATAACCAATCTTGGTTATCCTTTGCAGCATTATAGACACCTAAATTCGTCTGAGTTGTCTGTCCCCAAAAGTTCCAAATATCTGAAAATGAAAATATAGTGGCTACTCTGATGTAGATCAATTTCCACCAGAGGGGCTTCACATTTTTGTAATTTTAATCAGTCATATGCAAATAACTATATATACGTATAATGAAAAAAATCATTTTTATAGGTAAAAAGGACAAATCCGCAAAGGAAAAATTTTTGTTTTTGACCAAGTTCTTGACAAATTTTGGAAATTACCTCTGCGAATGATCTTACGATCAATTTTCCTATTTTTAATAATTTTCTAAGATTTTTTAAAAAACTCAAGAAATTAGTAGTTGAATATTTTTACTAACACTGATGCAGTTTTATGCCAATTCTCACACTGAAAAATCATAAATATTCAAGAAAAAATATTTATTGGCATTTTCTACTATTAAGTGTCAAATTGTAAATTTTATAAATTAATTTTGAATTTTGTAGTCTTACAGGTATCGTGCCCGTGAATTTTACTTTTGGTTCTTGTTGATCTGTTTTTAAAATTTTACATGTTCATTCTCTTCACTTTAGAAATTATTGTTTTGAATAATATGTGGTCTTAAATTTGTTTTACTTCAATGATAATGAAATTCTATCATTTTTCTCTGTATTAAAATACGAGTTTTTCATTACTCATAAATTTTTTGATGGAATCCTTTTGAGTTTCGAACATCAAAATTCATCTAATATTATTGCTAGATTCGCATTAAATTAGTTTTAAAAAATTCGTTTAGTTTCATGAGTTTTGAATTTTTTTCTTGAAATTTTTTTTGAGACACGGAGTTTTCTAGTCCGTAAATGTTTTTGGGGTGATTTTTCTTAGTTTATGATTTTTAAAATTTATCAAATATTATTATTTGATTCACCTTAATTTAGGTTTCAAAAATTCACTCATTTTAATGAGTTTTAATTTTTTCCTAAACTTCCCCCATTTTTGAAAAATCGAATTTTCTATTCCATAAATGTATTTGGGGAAATTTTCACCAGTTTAAAACTTTTAAAATTCACCTAATATTGTCATTGAACTCCCATTAAATCAATTTTGAAAAATTCAATTTATTTTATGAGTTTTAGAATTTTTTTTGTTATCGAAATACAGAGTTTCTACTTCGTAAATATCTTCAGTAAGATTTTTCGGAGTTCATAACTATTAAAATTCTTTGAATATTATTTTTTTAATCCAAATTAATTTAGTTTGTAAAAAATCAATTTATTTTATGAGTTTTATATTTTTTACGTATAACAAATTTACTTGGGTAAAGGTTTTCTTGTAAAATTTTACGAGTTTACTATTTTAAATCTTTTTTTCTGTACATAAAAAAAATTATTATTAGTATTAGATTGAATTAAATTGATCATTTGAAATTTTATTCAAAAAACATAATTTTTAGTTTTTACAATTTAGTTCTTATAGTTAATTTTTAAAGTATAATTTTACATATTATATACGAATATCAATCAAAATATTTATAGAAATCCATGATATCATGCATGACATCAGAAGGAGACAAGAGTTATAAATTTAAATCCAATCAATTTGTCAAAAATTAAATCGTATCTCAAACAAATCAAATATAAAAATAAAAAAAATCAATAAATCAATAAATTATGACATATAATAAATGAATGGAAATTTTGTAGGGATTTTTTGGAAGGAAACTCACGACAACAAGGATTAAAAAATCCATCATCTTGCCGTCCCCTCACTTGGAAAAAAAACCCAAAAAAAAAAATTCTCCCAAATAGTTCATAACTTCCCTAAGCCAAAAACTCCAAAAATCCACAAAAATTAATTAGGTTTTTTTATGTTTTTCAAGCTTTTAAGGTAACTTCTCTGCCAAAATCTCATATTTATGTTGGTTTCATGCTTGATTTCTTATTTTAGTGAGTTTTATGATTGCTTGAGTTCATGGATTTCATTCCGTGTTGAAAGGCAAAGCATGAAAACTATGATTAAATTTTATGGATTTTCTTGATTGATTTGATTTTGTTGTATTTCCTTTTTTATTTTTCATAAAATAGTTTGTGTTCATTTGTAATAATGATAGTATCTTCTATGAATAAATGTTCTATAATATTTATTATGTTATGTTTATGATGATTTATATTGAAATATTAGTTTTTTTTTAATTTTTAAGCTTAAATTTTTTTTATAAATTTATGATATTATTTATGAAATTTCATAATGAAAAAATTTTGTCTTGATGCTTCTATGCCTTGGACGAACCTAATTGGGCTTGATAATGGCAGCTCTGTATTTATTTTTGCTTTTATTTTAGGTTTTTTAAGCTATTTTGTAATATTTGTAAACTTAAGGATTAAATTGCAAATGTCCAAAAGTTTAGGGACTAGTTTGCAAATAATAGAAATTTTTTGTTTTATGGTCAAAGGATTTGACCAAAAGCTTCATGGATAACTTGGAAACTGATTTTGGGTATTTCGTATCATGCTTTAGGTATTTTTCACACTTTATGGGGCATTTTATAATTTCTCAAAGTTTAGAGGCTAGTTTTTAAATAATGAACAATTTTGTTTTCTGCTCAAAGGTGCTTGACTGAACCTTGTTATGGATCTTCTTCATGATTTACATGCTGATTTTTACCAGATTAATTATATTTTGTGATGATTTAGGTTATTGTTTTTACTTAGGTACCTAAGTGTAAAATCGAGAAAGTTTTTGGACCCTTAGGGAAATTTAATATTTTTAGGTCAAAATGGTTATCTTTAGCATGAAATCATCCACTTAGGTTATTTTAAATATTTTTAGCATCGCATTGGTCCTCTGATGAGGTGCTAAAAATATAAAAACCTTTTGTATTCTTTTGGTTCTCCGTTAGGGTATGAAATACAATTTTTGAAAATTTAAAGAACTATTAGCAACTTTCATACTTTAGGTTTTTTTTTAATCTAAATTACACATTTAGAGTAAGAATCATCATTACTTGTCTTTTTGAGTTTAATAAGGGTAACAAGATACTTTCATGTCAAAAGTATACCTTAGGGGCATTTTCATAATTATTTTCACTGAGATGCTTTTGTGTCAAAGGTGAATGTTTAAGGCTCTTTTAGCCTTTTAAGGTCATTTTTTATTTTAGGTCTAGTCCAACTTCTCATATTTTTATATCAGACTAACATGACCCAACTCAAAATAGTGATTTTAAATTAATATATTTTATTTAAATTTAATTATAATATATATAATATTAATAAAAACTATTCTTTAATGCGATAAACAGTAATTTTGGCATAAATAGACAAGTCTGGGCACATTAAATAAGGGCCGGAGATTAAAATTTTAAAAAAATTTGGATCGTGGCTCAACCCAACTCATGAGCAAGTTTAATCATATTTAAAATATAAATTATGTTTTCAATATTTAATTAAATTATTAAAAGAATATTAAAATAAAATTCATTATTAAAGTTTTTTATTTATAAAAAAATTATTGAATTATAATTTTTTCATATTTATTTTTAGTATTAAATTCAGGTTCGGGTTCAGGTTCAGGTTCTGGTCAGGCTCGGGTTTGGGTTTTTTTTAGGTTCAGGTCATTTTGGGTTCGGGTTATGTCGGGTTTAGGCCATTCAGGTTTGAGTTTTTTTAAGTCAGGCCATTGACTTTTTGGTCAAATCAAGTTTGGTTTGGGTTCGGGCTCAAGTTTTTTCTGGCAAGTTTTTGGGTTCGAGTTTATTTTGCCACCTCTAGGAAAAACTAAGACAAGAGTTGTCTCAAAGGGAGCGTGACATTAAGGTATGGACCTAAGCATACGAGGAAATGAATGTCTGTTGGGATAACAACTTTTGCCAACTCTGAGACGAACGTGACAAGTGGACGGCCAATTTGTAAGGGTGAGTTTTATATTGATCATCTGATGAAACAAATTCACTCAGTAGTCACCCAAACGTGGGATATGGTAAAAAGGATCCAAGGACTTCGAAGGCAGATCAAACTAGTTGGCGAATTTAGCCCGGCGGTACTTCG
>JBBYHO010023626.1:0-12110 GCA_038382025.1 Adansonia gregorii
GAGTAGATAACCAGCATGCATTGGTGCAACATCACAAAGAACCTCATCCTTGTAGTTGCCAATAGAGAATGCAACTAGCACTTGCTTTTTCACCTTAACTTCTCCACAATCATTCAACCATTGTAGCTTTATGGTCTTGTATGCTTTAATGTAGGCAGCTTTAGCTTTTCAACCATCAAGGTACTAGCAACATTAGTGCAACTACTACTATCAATAATCATGCTACATACCTTTTTATTCACATGGCACCTGGTATGAAAGATGTGCTCACGTTGTATTTCATTACCATCTTCCTTAAGCTGTATGCTAAGAGCACACTTGGTAACAAGCATATCTCTATGCACAGGTTGTTCAACGTCAACATCACTACAATCCTCTAATGGTGGCATTTCATTATCGTTCAAACTTATGCTTTCTATATCACCATTATCCATAACAATCCTAGCCCTTTTATTTGGACATTGAGAAGCAATATGCCCAAATCCTTGACACCTGAAACACTTGACATCATGTGATTTAGAAGATGATTTAGTTTTTATTTTACCTTTAGAGAATGTAATTAAATCCTTTACCTTTGGATCTTCTTTAGGTTTTGTGATAGCTTTTTTGATCTTCTAATTTGACTTCCATGAAGAGCTAGAGGCTGAACCATATTTGGAAGTGCCTTTAGACTCTAATTACCTTTCCATCTTGATAGCTTTATACAATAATTCCTTTATCTCCACATAATGATGCAATTCCACCACATTAGCTATCTCTTTATTCAAACCACCAATGAATCTAGCCATAGTTGCCTCATGATCTTCCTCTATATTGGCCCGAATCATGGCTATCTCCATCTCTTTGTAGTAATCCTCTACATTCATGGATCCTTGAGTCAGCCCTTGCAACTTTCTATACAAGTCCCTATAGTAATGGCTAGGTGTGAACCTTTTTCTCATCACTACTTTTATTTTTTCCTATGATTGAATAGATCTCTCACCATTCCTTTGCCTATTAATCACAAATTGATCCTACCAAATACTAGCATAAACTGTGAACTCAACTGCTACTAGTTTAACCTTCTTCTCTTTAGAGTAATTATGAGAATCAAAAACATGTTCTACCTTTCTCTCCCACTCCAAGTATAATTCAAGGTCTTTTTGCCCTTGGAATGTAGGGATTTTCATCTTAATACTACCCAAATTGCTATCTTGTTTTGAAACAGCCTTTTTACCCTTTCGAGAATTACTCTTGTCGTAATAAAATTCCTCTTCCCCTTCTTTCTCAACCATATGTTTTCTAGAGGATCTAAGATTGGATAGGGACTCTAAATTATCTAACCTCATTTTTAAAAGCTTGAATTGGTCTTGGACAGCCTTCATAAAAAACTTGATATCGGTTTCGGCATTATCTCCTCCACTACTTTTGTTTTAAACCTGCAAAATTTGTTAGGAATAAAAATAGATTGGTTTTCCTCACACACTCCCTTACATGTTTACACTTGAGATTAGTTACTTAACCACTCATGTTTTACTCAATTTTGGCTTTTCTCTATGATATTCTCACCTCTCTTGCCTTTTACCACTTAACTTCCCCTTACGAGCCCTTTAAAAAGAACTTTACAAATGATCTTACCAAAATAGCAAGCAACAATAAAGTTATTATAACTTTGATTAATCAGATCAACAAGGAAGTGAAATCAACAAAAATTATGACAGGAAACAAAATCAGCAAGAAATATCAAAGGAAGAGAAATCAATGAAGAGGAACAAAGAGTTCTTTGTATAATATGAATATAAAGATCTAATAACAATTTTTTTTGCTCTTTTTTGTTTTCTTTTTTCTGCTTTCTCTATTTTTTTGTTTTCTTTTTTTTTTTGCTTTTTTTTGCTTTCTCTTTTTTTTTTGTTTTCTTTTTTTTGGATGGTGGAAGCACGAACTATAATAGAAAAAATAATGAAATTACAAGATTAAAAGATAGATTGCACCTGACCTTCAAGAACCAAAGCTCTGATGCCAAATACTGTGAACCTTAGGACGAAAACACAAACTGAAACCCGATTGGATGGAATTAGAACCCTAGGATTGTCTTCAAAGTCAAGCAAAGAGAACTTCACCCGAATCAAACCTATTGATTATAACCAAAGTTATAATAATTTTGATCGCCATAAGTTGCCCTGATAAGATCAAATTGAGTTCTTCTTTCAAGAACAAAGAAGAAGTTCTCACAAAGTGAAAAAACTCTTTAAGTAATTTTTTTATTCAAATTTACTGAATTGCATGAATAAAACTCCCTTATATAGGCCATAAATCTGTAGAGCCCTAACTGAATAAGGAAATCTTAATTAATAAGGAAAAGTTTATTCCTAATCCTAATCTGATTAGGACTTATCTAAACAACTTAAAATCTTAAACATAATCCTAATCAATAAAGATAAAGTCTACTCCTTATCATAATCTAATTAGGAATTATCTAAATAAATTAAAAACATGAAAAGTCAAAAAAATTAGTAAATCTAAAATCCTAATCTATAGGCCCATGAATACATGCAAATTGGGCTCCATTCATCTTGGACATGTGAATTGGGCATCAAGCTTTATTCATCTTTCTTTTTAGCCTAAAAACAATGTAGAAAAGTGATCAATCTTGGCAATGCATCTGATTCATTTTGAATAGCCTTCTTGCATTTCCATGATTAGTCCTTGCAAAGCTTGCTCCATGCATTTAGTTTTTGCCTTAGTCATTGGACCTCCAATTCCTTGCAAAGGATCATAAGAATGGTTGGAAATAGGTGTTTGTGCAAGTTGATCTCCTTCAATTGAAAGATGAACTTCAATTCTAAAAATAGTAGAAATAGAAGTTTTTCTTATGAAACCAAGGCATCAATATCATTTATCCCAACAAGGAGAATGTATTTATGGTGCTTAATAATGAAAAGGAATGAGATTATTATGTGAATCCACGTTTATCCCAATTGAAAGACAAACTTCGATTCTACAAATGGTAGAAAGTAAAGTTTTTCTTGTGAAACCAAAGCATCAAAATCATTTATCACAACAAAGAGAATGTGTTCATAATGCCCAATCATGAAAAGAAAAGAGATTATTATGTGAATTAATATTTATCCTAATTGAAAAACGAACTTTGATTCTAAAAATGGTAGAAAGTGAAGTTTTTCTTGTGAAACCAAAGCATCAAAATTATTTATCACAACAAGGAGAATGAGTTTACAGTGCCCAATCATGAAAAGAACACAGATTATTATGTGAATCCATCTTTATCCCAATTAAAAAATGAACTCCAATTCTAAAAATTGTAGAAAAATAAGTTTTTCTTATGAAACCAAATCATCAAAATCATTTATCCCAATAAGGAGAATGTGATTATGGTGCCCAATCATGAAAAGAAAGGAGATTATTATGTGAATCCATGTTTCTCCCAATTGAAAAATGAACTTCGATTTTAAAAATGGCAGAAAGAATAGTTTTTCTTATGAAACCAATGCATCAAAATATTTTATCACAACATGAAAAATGGGTTTATAGTGCCCAATCATGAAAAGAAAGGAGATTATTTTGTGAATCCATGTTTGCCCTAATTGAAAGGCAAACTCCAATTCTAAAAATGGAAGAGAAACAAGTTTTTCTTATAAAACCAAGGCAACATATTAGTTATCCTAACGAGAATAAAGCTTTTACGGTGCCCAATGATGACAAGGAAGGGGATTATTACGTGAATCCATGTTTATCCCAATTGAAAGGCAAACTAAAAATCTAAAAATGGTCGAAAGAAAAGTTTTTCTTATGAAACCAAAGCATCAAAATCATTTAACGCAATAAGGAGAATGTGTTTGTGGCACCTAATCTTGAAAAGAAAAGAGATTATAATATGAATCCATGTTTATCCTAATTGAAAGATAAAACTTTGATTCTAAAAATAGTAGAAATAGAAGTTTTTCTTATGAAACCAAGGCATCAATATTATTTATCCCAATGAGGAAAATGTGTTTATGATGCCCAATCTTAAAAAGAAAAGAGATTATTATGTGAATCCAAGTTTATCCCAATGAAAAGATGAACTTCAATTGTGAAATTAGTAAAAAGAGAAGTTGTTCTTACAAAACCAAAGATTAATATCATTTATCCCAACAAGGAGAATGTGTTTATGGTGCCCAATAATAAAAAGGAAGGAGATTATTATGTGAATCCATGTTTATTCCGATTGAAAAATGAACTTCGATTCTAAAAATGGTAGAAAGTGAAGTTTTTCTCATGAAACCAATGCACCAAAATCGTTTACCACAACAAGAAGAATGTGTTTAGAATGCCCAATCATGAAAAGAAAGGAGATTGTTATATGAATCCATGTTTATCCCAATTGAAAGACGAACTTCAATTCTAAAAATTATAGAAAAGCTAGATTTTCTTGTGAAGCGAAAGCATCAAAATCATTTACCCCAATGAGGAAAATGTTATTATGGTACCCAATCATGAAAAGAAAGGAGATTATTATATGAATTCATATTTATCCCAATTGAAAGATGAGCTTCAATTCTAAAAATAGTAGAAATAGAAGTATTTCTTATGAAACCAAGGATCAATATCATTTATCCCAACGAGGAGAATGTGTTTATGGTCACCAATCCTGAAAAGAAAGGAGATTGTTTTGTGAATCCTTGTTTATCCCAATTGAATGACGAACTTCAATTCTGAAAATAGTAGAAAGAGAAGTTGTTTTTACGAAGCCAAAGCATTAATATCAATTATCCCAATAAGGAGAATGTGTTTATGGTGCCCAATAATGAAAAGAAAGGAGATTATTATGTGAATCCATGTTGATCGCAATTAAAAGACAAACTTCGATTCTAAAAATAGTAGAAAGTAAAGTTTTTTTGGTGAAACCAAAGCATCAAAATCATTTATCGCAACAAGGAAAATGTGTTTATAGTATTGAATCATGAAAAGAAAGGAAGATTATTATGCGAATCCATGTTTATCCTAACTGAAAGATGAACTTTAATTCTAAAAATGGTAGGAAAACAAGTTTTTCTGATGAAAGCAAAGCATCAAAATCATTTATCACAACATGGAGAATGTGTTTACAGTGTCCAATCATGAAAGGAAAGGAGATTATTATGTGAATCCATGTTTATCTGAATTGAAAGACGAGCTTTAATTCAAAAAATAGTAGAAATAGAAGTTTTTCTTATGAAACCAAGGCATCAATATTATTTATCCCAACGAGAAGAGTGTGTTGATGGTGCCCAATCTAGAAAAAAAGTAGATTATTATTTGAATCCATGTTAATCCTAATTGAAAAAGGAGCTTTAATACTAAAAATGGAAGAAATAAAAGTTTTTCTTCTAAAACCAAGGCATCAATATCATTTATCCCAACATGGAGAATGTGTTTATAGTGCCTAATCATGAAAAAAAAGAGGTTATTATGTGAATCCATGTTCATCCTAACTGAATGATGAACTTTCATTCTAAAAATGGTAGAAAAATAAGTTTTTCTTATGAAACCAAAGCATCAAAATCATTTATCTCAATGAGGAGAATGTGATTATGGTGCCCAATCATGAAAAGAAAAGAGATTATTATGTGAATCCATGTTTATCCTAATTGAAAAATAAACTTTAATTCTAAAAATAGTAGAAATAAAATTTTTCTTATGAAACCAAGACATCAATATTATTTATCCCAACGAGGAAAATGTGTTTATGGTGCCCCATCTTGAAAAGAAAGGAGATTATTATGTGAATCCATGTTTATCCTAATTGAAAGATGAACCTTAATTCTAAAAATAGTAGAAATAAAAGTTTTTCCTATGAAACCAAGGCATCAATATCATTTATCCCAACAAGGAGAATGTGTTTATGGTGCCCAATAATGAAAAGAAAGGAGATTATTATGTGAATACGTGTTTATCTCAATGGAAAAATGAACTTCAATTCTAAAAATAGTAGAAAGAGAAGTTGTTCTTATGAAATCAAAGCATATATATCATTTTTCCCAATGAGGAGAAAGTGTTTACGATGCCCAAGAATGAAAAGAAAGGAAAATGTGTTTATTTTGCGAATCCATGTTTATCCTGATTGAAAGATGAACTTTGATTTAAAAATGGTAGAAAGTGAAGTTTTTTTTGTGAAATCAAAGCATCAAAATCGTTTATCACAACAAGGTGAATGTGTTTATAGTGCCCAATCATGAAAAGAAAGGAGATTATTATGTGAATCCGTGTTCATCCCAAGTGAAAGACGAACTTTAATTCTAAAAATGGTAGAAAAACAAGTTTTCTTATGAAACTAAAGCATCAAAATCATTTATCACAACAAGGAGAATATGTTTATAGTGCCCAATCATGAAAAGAAAGGAGATTATTATGTGATCCATGTTTATCCTAATTCAAAGATGAACTTTAATTCTAAAAATGGCAGAAAAATAAGTTTTTCTTATGAAACCAAAGCATCAAAATCATTTATCCCATTAAAGAGAATGTGATTACGGTACCCAATCATGAAAACAAAGGAGATTATTATGTGAATCCATGTTTATCCTTGTTGAAAGACAAATTTCGATTCTAAAAATGGTAGAAAGGAAAGTTTTTCTTATGAAACCAAAGCATCAAAATCGTTTATCATAACAAGTGGAATGTGTTTATAGTGCCTAATCATGAAAAAGAAAGAGATTATTATATGAATCCATGTTTATCCCAATTGAAAGATAAACTTCAACTCTAAAAATGGTAGAAACAAATTTGTCATATAAAATCAATGCATCAATATCATTTAGCCCAATGAGAATAATGTGTTTATGGGGCCCGATGACAAAAAGGAGGGAGATTATTATGTGAATCCATGTTTATCCCAATTGAAAAGTGAACTTAAATTTTAAAAAATGTCAAAAAAAAGTTTTTCTTATGAAACCAAAGTACCAAAATCACTTATCCTAATGAGGAGAATATGTTTGTGTTACCTAATCTTGAAAAGAAAGGAGATTATTACGTGAATCCATGTTTATCCCAATTGGAAGATGAACTTCAAATCTAAAAATAGTAGAAAGCAAAGTTGTTCTTATGAAACCAAAGCATTAATATCATTTATCCCAACAAGGAGAATGTGATTATGGTGCCTAATCATGAAAAGAAAGAAGATTATTATGTGAATCTATGTTTGTCCCAATTAAAAGAGGAACTTTAATTCTAAAATAGTAGAAATAGAAGTTTTTCTTATGAAACCAAAGCATCAAAATCATTTATCACAATAAGGAGAATGTGTTTATAGTGCCCAATCATGAAAAAAAAGAGATTATTATGTGAATCCATGTTTATCCCAATCAAAAAACGAACTTCGATTCTGAAAATGGTAGTAAAAAAAGTTTTGCTTATGAAACCAAAGCATCAAAATCATTTATCCCAACGAGGAGAATGTGATTATAGTGCCCAATCATGAAAAAAAAAAGATTATTATGTGAATCCATGTTTATCCCAATTAAAAGATAAACTTTGATTCTAAAAATGGTTGAAAGAGAAGTTTTACTTATGAAACTGAAGCGTCAAAATTGTTCATCACAATAGGGAGAATGTATCTATAGTGCCTAATCAAGAAAAGAAAGAAGATTTTTATGTGAATCCATGTTTATCCCAATTGAAAAGTGAACTTCAATTCTAAAAAGGTTGAAATAGAAGCTTTTCCTATGAAACCAAGGCATTAATATCCTTTATCCTAATAAGAAGAATGTGTTTATGGTGACCAATGATGAAAAGGAAAGAGATTAATACGTGAATCCATGTTTATCTTAATTGGAATGCAAACTTAAATTCTAAAAATGGTAGAAAGAAAAGTTTTTCTTATGAAACCAAAACATCAAAATCATTTATCACAGTAAGGAGAATGTGTTTATAGTGCCCAATCATGAAAATAAAATAGATTATTATGTGAATCGATGTTTATCCCAATTCAAAAATGAATAGCAATTCTAAAAATTTTAGGAAAACAAGTTTTTCTTATGAAACCAAGGCATTAATATCATTTATCCCAATGAGAAGAATGTGTTTATGGTGCCCAATGATGAAAAGAAATAAGATTATTACGTGAATCCATGTTTATCCAAATTGAAAGGCGAACTTAAATTCTAAAAAAGGTCAAAAGAGAAGTTTTTCTTAGGAAGCCAAAGCACTAAAATCACTTATCGCAATGAGGAGAATATGTTTGTGTTACCTAATCCTGAAAAGAAAGAAGATTATTATGCGAATCCATGTTTATCCCAATTGAAAGATGAACTTCAATTCTAAAAATTGTAAAAATAGAAGTTTTTCTTATGAAACCAAGGCATCAATATCATTTATTCAAATGAGAAGAATGTGTTTATGGTGCCCAATCTTGAAGAAAGAGAAGATTATTATGTGAATCCATGTTTATCCTAATGGAAAGATGAACTTCAATTCTAAAAATAATAGAAAGAGAAGTTGTTCTTATGAAACCAAATCATTAATATCATTTATCCCAATAAGAAGAATGTGATTATGGTGCCCAATCATGAAAAGAAAGGAGATTATTATGTTTTTTCCTAATTAAAAGATGAAATTTAATTCTAAAAATAGTAGAAATAAAAGTTTTTCTTATGAAACCAAAGCATCAAAATCGTTTATCACAACAAGAAGAATGTGTTTATAGTGCCCAATCATGAAAAGAAGAAGATTATCATATGAATCCATGTTTATCCTAATTGAAAGATGAACTTTAATTCTAAAAATAGTAGAAATAGAAGTTTTTCTTATGAAACCAAGGCATCAATAAGGAGAATGTGTTTATGGTGCCCAATCTTGAAAAGAAAAGAGATTATTATATGAATCCATATTTATCTCAATGGAAAGACAAACTTCAATTCTGAAAATAATAGAAAGAGAAGTTGTTCTTATGAAACCAAAGCATTAATATCATTTATCCCAACAGGCAAATGTGTTTACGATGCCCAAGAATGAAAAAAAAAGGAGAATGTGTTTATTATGTGAATCCATGTTTTTCCTAATTAAAAGATAAACTTCGATTCTAAAAATTGTAGAAAGTGAAGTTTTTCTTATGAAACCAAAGCATCAAAATTTTTTATCACAACAAGGTGAATGCATTTATAGTGCCCAATCATGAAAATAAAGGAGTTTATTATGTGAATCCATGTTTATCCTAATTGAAAGATGAACTTCCATTCTAAAAATTGTAAAGAAACAAGTTTTTCTTATGAAAGCAAAACATCAAAATCATTTATCCTAATGAGGAGAATATGATTATAGTGCCCAATCATGAAAAGAAAGGAGATTATTATGTGAATCCATGCTTATCCGAATTGAAAGACGAACTTTAATTCCAAAAATAGCAGAAATAAAAATTTTTCTTATGAAAGCAAGGCATCAATATCATTTATCCTAACGAAGAGAATATGAGTATGGTGCCCAATCTTGAAAAGAAAGGAGATTAAAATGTGAATCCATGTTTATCCCAATTAAAAAATGAACTTTAATTCTAAAAATAGTAGAAATATTAGTTTTTCTTATGCAGCCAAGGCATCAATATCATTTATCCCAACGAGGAGAATGTGTTCATGGTGCCCAATCTTAAAAAGAAATGAGATTATTATGTGAATCCATGTTTATCTCAATCGAAAGATGAACTTCAATTTTGAAAATAGTAGAAAGAGAAGTTGTTCTTATGAAACTAAAGCATTAATATCATTTATCTCAACGAGTAGAATGTGTTTATGGTGCCCAAGAATGAAAAGAAAGGAAAAAGTGTTTATTATGTGAATCCATGTTTATCCCATTTGAAAGACAAAGTTCGATTCTAAAAATGGTAGAAAGTGAAGTTTTTCTTGTGAAAGCAAAGCATCAAAATCATTTATCACAACAAAGAGAATATGTTTATAATGCCCAATCATGAAAAGAAAAGAGATTATTGTGTGAATCCGTGTTTATCCTAATTGAAAGACAAACTCTAATTCTAAAAATGATAGAAAAACAAGTTTTTCTTACGAAACCAAAGCATCAAAATCATTTATCAGAATAAGGAGAATGTGTTTATAGTACCCAATCATGAAAAAAAAGGAGATTATTATGTGAAAACATGTTTATCCCAATTGAAAGATGAACTTTAATTCTAAAAATAATAGAAATAGAAGTTTTTCTTATGAAACTAAGGCATCAATATCATTTATCCCAATGATGAGAATGTGTTTATGGTGCCTAATCTAGAAAAGAAATGAGATTATTATGTGAATCCGTGTTTATCCCAACGAAAAGATGAACTTCAATTCTAAAATAGAAGAAAAAGAAGTTATTCTTATTAAACCAAAGCTTTAATATCATTTATCCGAATGAGCAGAATGTGTTTATGGAGCCCAATAATGAAAAGAAAGAAGATTACTATGTGAATCCATGTTTATCCCAATTGAATGATGAACTTCGACTCTAAAAATGGTAGAAAGTGAAGTTTTTCTTATGAAGCCAAAGCATCAAAATCGTTTATCACAATAAAGAGAATGTGATTATCGTGCCCAATCATGAAAAGAAAGAAGATTATTATGTGAATCCATCTTTATTCCAATTAAAAGACGAACTTTGATTTTAAAAATTGTAGAAAGAGAAGTTTTACTTATGAAACTGAAGCATCAAAATTGTTTGTCACAATAGGGAAAATGTGTCTATAGTGCCCAATCAAGAAAAGAATAGAGAATATTATGTGAATCTATGTTAGCCCAATTGAAAAGCGAACTTTAATTCTAAAAAAGGTTGAAAGGGAAGCTTTTCCTATGAAACCAAGGCATTAATATCCTTTATCCCAATGAAAAGAATGTGTTTATGGTGCCCAATGATGAAAAAGAAGGAGATTATTACGTGAATCCATGTTTATCCCAATTGAAAGGCGAACTTAAATTCTAAAAATAGTAGAAAGAAAAGTTTGTCTTATGAAACCAAAGCATTAAAATTGTTTATCACAATAAGGAGAATGTGTTTATAATGCCCAATCATGAAAATAAAGGAGATTATTATTTGAATCCATGTTTATCCTAATTTAAAGACTAACTGTAATTCTAAAAATGTTAGGAAAACAAGTTTTTCTTATGAAGCAAAGGCATTAATATCATTTATCCCAATGAGAAGAACGTGTTTAGGGTGCCCAATAACAAAAAGGAAGGAGATTATTACATGAATCCATGTTTGTCCTAATTGAAAGGCGAACTTAAATTCTAAAAATGGCTGAAAGAGAAGTTTTTCTTATGAAACCAAAGCATCGAAATCATTTATCCTAATGAGGAGAATGTGTTTATGGTACCCAATCTTGAAAAGAAAGGAGATTATTATGTGAATCCTTATTTACCCCAATTGAAAAACAAACTTCGATTCTAAAAATTGTAGAAAGTGAATTTTTTCTTATGAAACCAAGGCATCAATATCATTTATCCCAACGAGGAGAATATGTTTATGGTGCCCAATCTTGAAAAAAAAGAGATTATTATGTGAATCCATGTTTATCTCAATTGAAAGATGAACTTCAATTCTAAAAATGGTAGTAAGTGAATTTTTTCTTGTGAAACCAAAGCATTAAAATCATTTATCACGATAGGGAGAATGTGTTATTATAGTGCCCAATCATGAAAATAAAGGAGATTATTGTGTGAAAAAGTGGCATGAGCATCACATGCTCATTTGCATAGCCTCGGAGTAGTTTAGGATGATGAAATTGCCTGTTGTTGATCATACGACTCAAGGTTTTGACTTAAGAAAAAGGCACACACATTTAGGGAATAATTGTAAGACCATTTTTATTTTAAAATTAGAAGATTTGAGCTTGTTTAACCAAGATTCCAGATCTAGAAAACTTAATTTTTCCCAAGATATTTTGCTAGCTTGAAGGAAAATACTAAGTCCATGCTAATCCTCATTGGTTGAGGTTAATATGCTTGGCTTGGGGGGTTTCAAAAATCACTTTTTATTAGCCATCAAACATGCATTTTGACAATAAACATACAAGAGGATGGCACATAACATGAATGGGGATGCTAATTTTACTAATGGCCTAGACAAAGAAAGCGTTATGTACTTTCATAAGAAAATGTTATGGATGCTGAAAATGA